>JAJJMA010201052.1:2475-67126 GCA_023529015.1 Papaver nudicaule | reverse complement strand
TGCGCCCGGCGGGGCGATCACGCTCAGTGCTGATTCGGGCGGGACGTTCGGGCAGACGGGGCAATACAGCATATTTACGCCGAGCGACAGCAGGTCGGTCTGGCTCGGCGCGGATGCGACGCTCGACGTCGCCGGCACTGCGCTCGCGAATCCGCTCGCCACGCCGGTCAAGATTGGTGGAGCGGCGGTCGTGCCGAACACGGGCAAGGTCCTGGCAGGTGGGGCGGTCACGCTGTCGAGCGATGCGGGTTATGTGGTCGCGCAGCCGGGCTCGCGGATCGATGTGTCCGGCACGTCGGTGGACTTCGACCGATTGCAGCCGAACGGCACTTACGCATCGCAGCCGGTCTGGAGCGACGCCGGCGCGATTACGCTGTCCGCCGCATACGGCCTTTTTGCCGATGCGACGCTCGCCGCGCACGCGGGTGCACCTCAGGCGCGTGGCGGCACGCTGACGATTCTGCCGCATCAAAACAACCGAGCAGCCGGAGCAACCGCGCTGGTCGTCCGGCAAAGCGGCGAACTGACACCGACGGGCCTTGAGGCCGGCCAAAGTTTCGCAACGGCGATTGACCGGACCACCGGTTTGCCGATCGGCCATCCGACCGGCGTGATTCAGTTCTCGGCAGACCGTCTTGACGGATCCGGGATCGCGAACCTCGTGCTTGGGGACGCCACCCCATCGATGGCCGGCATGGAGGTGCCGCCGATCGCTTTTGCCGGCGATGTCAGGCTGGCGCTGCCTGAATCGGTCACCTTGAATACCGGACGCATTGCGGCGCTCGGCATGGACCAGTTTGCGACGTTGCTTTCGAGACCTGCCACGCAATCGGACGGCACCACGAATCCGACGTCCGTTCTGCAGACGCTCCTGGCGGGACCGCCGCAACATCCATCCGGCACGATCGTCGAAATCGACGCCCCGTATGTTGCGCTGGTGGGGCCGACACTGACGACGCAGTCGCCGGCATTTACACCGGTTGCGACGGTGTCCGACGCTACGCTGAACGTGAATGCGTCGTTTATCGATCTGCGCAATCAGTTCCAGCTCAACAACATCGGACACGCGAACTTCGTCAGTTCCGGCGACATTCGCATGAGTTCGATCAATACGAATTCGGCGGGCACGGCATCAACTCCCGGCATTCTCTATACACCCGGCAACGTGTCGCTCAAGGCAGCCGACCTGTATCCGGCAACCGGCAGCACGTTCATTGTCGATGCGGTCGGCCCGGTCGATCCGGCAACAGGTAAGCCGGCGCCGACGACAGTCACGTTCGCGTCGAACGGCGCATCGGGCATGCCGTTGTCGGCGGGCGGCACGCTGCTCGTTGATGCGACCGACATCGTGCAGGGGGGTACGGTGCGGGCGCCGTCGGGCACGATCGTGTTCGGTGTCGGCGACCCGGCGAACGCGGCAACCCAGGCGCAATTCTCAGGCCTGCCGCTCGTCGCGACCGACTCCGTTACGTTCGCGAGCGGCAGTACGACGTCGGTATCGAATGGCGACCTCGTGATTCCGTACGGCACGACGGTCGATGGCGTCGAGTGGCAGTTCAACCCGGTCACAGGCATCACGGCGCCGAATTTGACCGCTCCGCCTGCGAAGTACATCGGCGTCAACGGCAGCCGCGTCGCGCTCGACAAGGGCGCGACGATCGACTTGTCGGGCGGCGGCGATCTGCAGGCGATCGAATGGGTGCCGGGCACGGGCGGCACGCGCGACGTGCTGTCGCAATACAACGTCAGCTATGCGAACAACCCTGCCGGCACGACGGTGCCGGTCAATCCGGGCGCGGCGGCAGTCTATGCGATAGTGCCGGGCAAGCAGGCGCCCGTTGCTGCCTATGACCCCGTGTTCGCGCAATCCGTCCAACCGTCGGCCGATGGTACGACGGTCAGCACGACGACGATGCTCGGTGTCGGTCAGGCTGGCGTGAACGATGCGGTCGGCAAGGCCGTCTATCTGTCGGGCGTGCCGGGTCTGGCCGCTGGCTATTACACGCTGCTCCCGGGCAAATACGCGACGCTACCGGGTGCGTTTCGGGTGACGGTCGCCGGCGTGCCAGGCAATGTCGTGCCGGGCGCGAGCCAGGTGCTGCCGGACGGCACCGTGACGACGGCGGGCTATTTTGCCGATGCGTTGACGGGCGGCCGCAGCGCGACGCCGACGCTGTTCAATGTGCAGTCGGGCCCGGTGTGGCAGCAATACTCGCAGTACACGCTGACCGGCGCCAACAACTTCTTTGCCGTGCAGGCCGCGAAGAAGGGCAACGTGACGCCGCCGTCGCCGGTGGACGGCGGCCAGCTCGTACTGGCGGCGACCAAGGCGCTGACGCTCGGCGCGACGTTGAGCACGGCCGCCGGAGCTGGCGGCGCGCCGGCCGAAGTCGACATTGCGTCGCAGGATATCCAGATCACCGGTAACGGGAGCGCCGCATTGCCTGGCTATCTGCAGATCGGCAGCGATGCACTCGATTCGCTGAACGCAGGCAGTCTGCTGGTCGGCGGTACGCGTGCGGCGACGGCGAACGGTGTGACGATCACACCGATCGCGAACAGCGTCGTCGTGTCGAACGACGGCAACACGGCGCTGAAAGGACCGGAAATCCTGTTCGTCACGAAGACGGATGCGAGCGGTACGGATCCGAATGCAGCAAACGGCTTGCGTGTCGATGCGGGTGCGTCGATCGCGGCAGCCGGCGATTATCCTGCGGCGAAGGACCAGCCGATCGAGATCGCGGGCGACGGTGCATTCCTGCGCGTGTCGAACGGCGCGATGGCGCCGCTTGCGCGTACCGGCTCGACCGGCAGCGGTCTGCTGACCGTCGGCGCAGGCGCGACGCTCGCGGGCGGCCGGGCACTGACGCTGGATTCGTCGGGGAACCTGAAAGTCGATCCAAGCGCCGTACTGTCGGCAACCGCGATTACAGCGGACGGCTCGGCGATCACGTTTACCGGGGCGAATGGCGCGGCCGCGGCGGCATTGCCCGGCTTCGTAATCGATCCGGCTGGCCTCGCGCAATTCGGCAATGCGCAGCAAGTGACGTTGCGCAGCTATGGCGCGATCGGCTTCGTTGGCGACGTGAACGCGACATTTGGCAACAGCGTGGACCTGAGCGCGGGGGCGTTCACGAGCGACGGCGGTCACGTGACGCTGAACGCGCAGCAGATTGCGTTCACAAACGAAACGGGTGCGCCGAACGGGGCGGTCGCGACAGGGACGGGCACGCTGACGGTCAACGCGAAGGAGATCGACTTCGGTTCGGGCACGAAGACGGTGAGCGGCTTCGGCTCCGCGAGCATGACGGCGACGGCCGGCATCGTCGGGCAGGGAACCGGCACGTTCGATTTCGGTGCGCTGCCGGTTACGCTGAATGCGCCCGTGTATCTCGCCGATACGAGTTCGGCGTCGATCGTGAAGACGGCGGGCGGGCTGACGTTGAATGGTGCGTCGGGCACCGCGCTGGCCAGGACGCCGGTCGGCGGCGCATGGAATTTCATCGGCGGGTCGATTGCCGACAACGGTGCGATGATCGCTGCGCCTGCGGGCAATGTGAGTCTCGAGGCGACGAATGGCAATCTGACGATTGGCAGTGGCTCGACGGTGAGCGCGGCGGGTGTATCGAAGCAGTTCTTCGACGTCGTGAAATACGCACCGGCCGGTGCGATTACGCTGACGGCCGACGTCGGCACTGTCGACGTGCAAGCGGGATCGACGCTCGACTTTTCAGGCGCGAACGGTGGCGGCGCGGCGGGCAGCCTGGCACTGTCGGCGCCGCAGCAGGTCGTGAACCTGAACGGCACGATCAAGGGAGGCGCGGCGAGCGGTTATGCGGGCGGTTCGTTGTCGATCGACACGGGCGGCGCGGCCGATCTCGACGCGCTCGCGAAGACGCTCGCATCGAGCGGCGTGAACCAGGCGATCGCGATCCATACGCGGTCGGGCAATCTTGCACTGTCGGCCGGCAACACGCTGACCGCGCACGCGGTGTCGTTGACGGCGGACGGCGGCGCAGGCAACGCGTCGGATTCCGCGAACGGCAATGTCAACGTGCTGGGCACGATTGACGCGTCGGGCAAGGCGGGCGGCACGATCGCGCTGTATGGGCACAGCGGCGTGGACGTAGAAGGTACGATGCTCGCGCGCGGTTCGGATTCGAACCAGCGTGGCGGCAGGGTCGACATCGGCACGAGCGGCGTGTTCGATTCGGGCGCGGCCAATCCGTACAACGCGACTTACGGCTACGAGAACATCGATCCGTCGCGAGCGGGGCTGATCCGGGTCGGCGCGAATGCGCTGATCGATGTGTCGGGCGGAACGGCGGGCGGCCTGTCGGGCGGTACGGTGAATTTCCGTGCGCCGCTGCTGTCGGACGGTACCGTAAACGTGTCACTGCCGGCTTCGGGGTTCGAGCCGGGCAAGGGCATCGCGGGATCGCGTGCGACGACGCTCGAAGCGTATGCGACGTGGAGTACGACGGATGCAACGACGGGCGCGAAGCATTTCGATGGCATCGTCGATCCGGCAGGTTGGTACGACGCAAGCGGCCACTTGCTGGCCGGCACCTTCACGGCGCAGAGCACGTCCAGCACGCTGACGACCTTTACGTTCACGCCGGATGGCAGCGGCGGTGGAACCGTGAAGAACAATGCGACTGGTGCAACAGAGACGGTAACGCAGGCGCAATTGCAAAGCGGCAACAGCGCGACCGGCTTTGGCGGCCTGCAAAGCATGTTCTTTGCACCGGTGTCAGATGGTTCGAATGCCGATCACCAGACGTTCTACGGGTATCAGGACGGCAACGCAACGACGGCTGCGCCCGGCACGCTGATGGGTTTCGTGCAGCACGGGCTTGATGCGTTGAAGAATCCGTTCGATGGCACGGGAATCGCGAATGCGCGCATCGTGCCGGGCATCGAGCTGGAAAATCCCAGCCCGGCGATTAATGGTGGCAACATCGAGGTGCTGACGAACTGGAACCTCGGGGCGGGGACGTCGCCGACGAATCAGGCGTTTCGGTTCAACGGGCAGGCGCCGATCATTACGCTGCGAGCCGAGAACGACGTCGATGTCAGGGCGAGTCTGTCGGATGGTTTTTTCCAGATTGCGAATCCGACGGGTACAGGGGTCGTGATCAACGTGCCGGCGTCATCGACGTATGCAGTGCAAAGTGGCGTACTGTTGAGCCCTGAGAATTTCTACTACTTCGGGTATTACCTCAACCAGGGATTACCGTCGCCAGCTCAGAGACCGCACAATTTCACGTCGGGCGATCCCGCAGAGATCGGACAGTACTACGGTCTTTATAGTGCCTACCTTGACTATTTGCTGTCGCCGACTGACGCAATTCAAAAAAGCTTTCCGGGCATCAACCCTACGAAGGTGGTCAGTCTATTTGCGTATTACGGCAACACCGCGTTCTCGTGGATGTCACGCCCCATGGCGCCTAATCAGCCGACACTGACTGTTCCATATCCCACGGGAGATGCGCAGTCCGATGCGGCTGCTTATCTGCGCTATCTGGCTGCCTACAACGGCTATCTCGACAAGGAAATCCAGTTCTACCAGTCGACTGGTACGGCCCCTCATATGGAGGCACTGTTGCCGCCGCCGGCTGCGCTTGCTCCCGTGCTCACGACGACATCCATTGTCGTTACGCCGCCGGTGACCGACAACACGCCCGCACCGTTGACCACAGCAGGCAATGCGTTGCCGCTGGCATCGGCTTCTCTGATGGCAGGTGCCAGTTCGTCGTACCGGTTGGTGGCCGGGGCAGATATTTCGAGCGCAGATCCACAGGCTCTGAAACCGGCTCAGACCTTCTTGTCGTCGCCATCTTCCAGCAGTGGCGGCAACGTAACGCTTGATGGTCACTTCGAATACAACAACGCGACCAATCCGAATCTCAACAACCCGAACGGTCTGGTTGTGATTGCGCCAACGCTGATTCGGACGGGCAGTGGGTCTATCGACGTATCGGCAGCGGGAAACGTGTCGCTATTCGATCCGTCGCGGCAGTCGGATTCGAGCGCCATGATCATCCCTGGTGCCATCTATACGGCAGGTGTGCCGTCGTCGGGTGCGCCTGTTGCACCCAACAACACGACGATTGTGCAGGGTGGTAGCGATACACGCGGCAACATCCTTGTTACGGCGCCCGTCAACCCGGAGGCTGCCGGCGATATTTCGATTCGCGCCCAAGGCAATATCACCGGTATCGAAAACGTCGTCGATGCGAATGGCGCGATTACCGGGCAGGCCGGTACACCGGTTGGCCAGTTCTGGTGGCAATGGATGCAGGTGACGGCCAAGCCGACGTGGCTGGGCAGCGGCAAGTTCGTACCGATTGACCGGACGTCCATCGATTTCGGTGCGTTCGATCAGGGTGTGATGAGTGCAGGCGGCAATGTCTCGATCAATGCCGGTGGCAATATCGTCGATCTGGGCGTATCGTTGCCGACGACGTGGTACAAGGACGCCAGTGGTGCCCCAGTCACGGTCGGCGGTGGCAATCTTACAGTGCGGGCAGGTGGCGACATCCTGAGCGGCGATTACTTTGTCGCGAAGGGAGCGGGGGCGATCACGGCGGGAGGCCGCGTAGGTTCGGATGTCATCGTGCAGCCTTGGTTGATCACGGGGCAAGTCCCGACGTCGGTATCGACCTTGCTGGCCACGCAGGATGGAGTCATCGACGTCGTTGCACGGCAAGGCGTGGATATCGGGGGCGTGTTCAATCCTTCCTATCTTCAGATCGGGAGCAGCCTCCTTCAGAATCAGTATGGGCAATACGCCGATGCGCAAGCTTATTCGCAGGATTCGACCGTCAACGTTCTGACCACGACAGGCGATGTGGTGTTGAACTCGCTGTTATCGAAACTCTTGCTAAGGGATAACTTCACGAGTTCCGGGACTACTGATCCATCCACCATTCTGCCGGCAACCGTGAATGTGACGGCATTCTCGGGGAGCATCGACATTGCGTCGAGTGGCGCACTTTCTCCGTCGGTATCGGGGAATTTGAGTCTCGTTGCAGATCAGTCTGTCAACTTTTCGAGCCTTAGTGGAGGCGACACGGCAAACAAGCCGATGTTTGGTATGTTGGACAGCGATCCATCTGCAATGCCCACCGTCGCGAATCCGTTCGCGGTTGTTCCCGTGCTGGATGATCGAACGGCAGCGGCCCACGCGGTTGCCGCGTTGCACGCCGATGATCCGTTACCCGCGCGCATCTATGCTCTGAATGGCGACATCGTGAGCGGCTCGATGCAAATCGAGAGCGGTAACACCGGGTTCTACAATAAACTCATATCTATCGCCATCGACAAGCCGACATTCATTCAGGCAGGACGGGACATCGTGAACCTGTCGTTCCAGGGGCAAAACCTGCGCAAATCGGATGTCACGCGCATCGTGGCGGGACGCGACATCTACGACACGCCGCTGATTCACTTGGCCGCGGTGGTGCCGGCTCTGACGTTGGGCGGGCCGGGGTACTTCGATATTGAGGCAGGCCGAAATATCGGTCCGCTGACGAGTCAAGCCGAGGCTTACGCTGCGTTGAACAGCGCGTATCCCGGGACCGGGCTATTGACGGGGATCAACGCGATCGGTAATGCGTCCAATCCCAACCTGCCGCACGACAGTGCGAACGTGAACATTCTGTTCGGTGTTGGTCCGGGCATCGATGCCGGCACGTTCATCTCGAAGTACGTCGATCCGGCAAGTTCGGTAGCGGGCGTGCCTAGCACGGCGTCCGATCTCATCGCATTCGTGCAACAGTACGAGGCAGGCCGGGCAGTCGACACGGGACTGGTGAAGGACCAGCCGGCGCTTGATCCGCTGGATGCGACGCAGGCATGGGCGAAATTCAAGACCTTACCTTCGTACGTTCAGCAGCTTTTCGCGGAGCAAGTGTTGTTCAATGTGCTGACTCGCGTTGGCGAAGACTACAACAATGCCGCGAGTCCCTATTTTCAGAAGTACGCACGCGGTTATGAGGCGATCAACACGTTGTTCCCTGCATCGCTCGGCTATACGGCGAACAATCTTGGCGGTGGCGGGAATGGCGCGAACAAACCGGTGGACACCGGCGATCTCGATATCCGCAACACGACGATCCAGACACAGCAAGGCGGCAATATCTCGATCCTCGGGCCCGGCGGGCAGGCGCTGGTGGGTAGCGCGTCCGCACCGCCGCAGATCAAGGGCGCCGGGGGTAAGGTGATCGCCGGCCCTGGTTCGATGGGCATCCTGACGCTGGAGAAGGGCGATGTAAACATCTTCGCGAATCGCAGCGTGCTGCTTGCGCAAAGCCGGATCTTCACCGAGCAGGGCGGCGACATGACGATCTGGAGTTCGAACGGCGACATCAATGCGGGCAAGGGCGCGAAGTCGTCGGCCGATACGCCGGCGCCTCAATACGTTTGTGATCCGAACCATTACTGTACGGTCGACGCGCGCGGCCTGGTGACCGGGGCAGGTATCGCGACGCTGCAGAGCATGCCGGGTGTGCCGCCGGGCACGATCAACCTGATCGCGCCGCGCGGCACCGTCGATGCGGGCGACGCCGGCATTCGCGCGGGTAACCTCAACGTTGCGGCGCTGCGTGTCGTGAATGCGGACAACATCCAGGTGACAGGCAAGGCGTCCGGCATTCCGCTCGTGCAGGCGGTGAATACCGGTGCGTTGACGGCTGCGAGTGCGGCAGCGTCGGCCGCGACCCAGGTGGCGCAGGATGTCGCGAAGAACAACGCATCAGGCGGGGCGTCGCGTCGCTGGACGATTTCGGTGCAGGTCGAGGGATTCGGCACCGGCGGTGACGACAATCCGAAGAAGCACCGGCAGGTCGGATACGACCCGTCGAATGCCGTGTCGGTTGTCGGATTCGGACCAGCCGGGGCGGCGCAACGTGCGGTACTGACGGCGGAGGAGCGCGAGCGTCTGGGCAAGATCTGAGGTGGGGGCAGGGAAATTGCGGGGCGCCGATTTACCTGTCGGCGTCCCGTTTTTTTTGAGTCGATTCGGTTCGAGGTTCGGCTGACGAAGCAAGGATGTGTGGTTACGGAAAGCGACCAGGGTCCAATCGTTCGGAGAGCCGATCAGAATGGCTGTTGAGTGAGAAAGTGCTTCACCGTTTTCTTGTTGACCCGATGTCCGGAGGATTTTTATAGCGTGAGCGCAGTGCCGGCTTCGAAGCGAGATGACCGGATTCGTCTCGGGAACGTCGTGACGGACGGGACGAAAAGGTGACTGAAAAAAGTACGCCCCGGATTTCTCAGGGGCGCAATTACCGCAACGTTGGCGTGCGGTTTGCCGATTGCCTTAGCGGCCGACTACTGTACCTGTACAGACACTCGAGTTGCCGATATCGAGGTTGAAGCCGTTCACGTTGCTCAGGAAGTCGATCATGATGGCTGTCTGGTAATTCGATGGAATCGTGTCGAAGCCGTTGCCGTGAATGATCGACGCGAAGCTGGCGTTCGTGTAGTGGGCATTCAGGAAGTCATGAACAGCTGTTGCAACTGCTGGGTCCTGATAGCACTGGCTCAGGATGATCTGGCTTGTGCCTGAAATTGGATAGCCTGATGACGGATTTCCGACATTCGGTACCCAGTTCCATTGTCTGGACGCAGCCGGTTTAGTTGCCGGCGGGTAGTAACGGCCGAGCGCCGTCGATGCGTTCGCATACGTCGGGGCGTAATACCTGTAGTCGCCCTTGTTCACGAGACTTGCCACTGGAATTTGACGCACCGTGGATGACATCACAACGGAGCTTGAAGGCGCAAGGTAATTATTGGTATAGCTTGGACTAAGGTATGCGACCGCAGCCTGGCCAGCAGACTCAAGCGAAATAAGCGTGTTTCGCACGCCACCATCTCCACGGGCAGCAACGAAATTCGATGGAATTCCGCTCGGGAAAGAATCGCTGAACGTCAGCGAGTCAACGAACGTGACCCCTGCAGCGTTAGTGTTGGTCGTACATACAGTCGCGAGATGGCGGGTCAGCAGTTCGGTGGTTCCGCTACCGTCGTCGCGATACACGACCTTGATCGGTGCATTTGGCGCGTAGAGCGAACTTGTTTCCGGATTCACGACCTGATTCCAGTTCGTCAGCTTGCCCGAGAAAATCCCACACAGATCATCGTCGTTCAGCGCGATGCTGTGTGGCTGTCCGGGTGTTGTTTGTGGCGTGGTTGTGCTTGTCACGGCCGGGCCGTTGATGATCGGGATTGAGATCGGCGTGACGATGTACGGGATCTGGATCAGGGGGCCGTTGGTCGCACTGATATTCGACTGATACGACGAGATTTGATAGGTCGTCAGCGCAGCATCACTGTTAGCGAAGTGGACCGGGCCGGTTAGACCTTGACCGAGGAACGTCGGCTGGTTGTACAGGAACGCGTTCTGGCCTGTGCCCGAGCCGACCGGATAGTACGTGAACGAGCCTTCGGCCGTGCCGAACAGGCCGATTTCAGTTGCGGGGTTGCCGGTCGTGCCAATAGCCGGCGCGACTAGAGACGAGCCGCCGCCTTGTATGTTCGGTCCGGCAATCGCGGTTATACCGCTAAGACTGGAGAAAGCGAGGGCGATGAATTGACAGAGCCTGCTGAGCTGATGAGTATGCATGGGGTGTTCCTGATGATGATCGTGAAGATGCACGAAGGGGCTCATGGGCCAGCGGCTTATTGATTACAGCCAGCGTTATGCGAGCGTGCAAAAATAAGAACTGCGCTCTTGATTTCTCAAGGGCGCAGTCGCTCAGACGTCGGTAGTGATGTGCCGATCGATTAGCGACCGACCACCGTACCCGTGCAGACGCTCGCGTTGCCGATGTCGAGGTTGAAGCCGCTCGCGTTGCTCAGGAAGTCGTTCGAGATGGCCGTTTGATAGTTCGACGGAACCGTATCGAAACCGTTGCCGTGAACGATCGACGCGAAGCTGGCGTTCGTGAAGTGTGCGTTCAGGAAGTCATGAACGGCCGTCTTGACGTTCGCGTCGGCGTAGCACTGGCTCAGGATGATCTGGCTCGTGCCCGAGACCGGATAGCCGGACGCCGGGTTGCCGGCGTTCGGCACCCAGTTGGCCTGGTTCGAGGCGGCGAGCTTGTTCGGGGGCGGAGCAACCGTACCGAGCGCCGTCGACGCATTCGCATACGTCGGTGCGTAGTATTTGTTGTCGCCCTTGTTCACGAGGCTCGCCACCGGCAGTTGCAGCGCGCCGGCCGGCGTCACAACCGTGCTCGACGGTGCAAGGAACGTGTTCGTGTAATCCGGGCTCAGGTACGCGACCGCTGCGCCCGTGGAAGCCGACAGCGCATTGCGCACGCCGCCGCTGCCCGAAGCCGGGGTGAAGTTCGCCGGCACGACGCCACCAGGGAACGAAGACGTGAACGTCAGCGAGTCGACGAACGTCACGCCCGTAGCCGTATTGGTGGTCGAGCACACAGCAGCCAGATGGCGGGTCAGCAGTTCGGTCGTGCCGCTGCCGTCCGAGCGGTAGATCACCTTGATCGACGCATTCGCCGTATAGGGTGCGCTCGTTTCCGGATTCGTGACCTGGTTCCAGTTCGTCAGCTTGCCCGAGAAGATCCCGCACAGATCGTCGTCGTTCAGCGCGATGCTGTGCGCCTGACCCGGCGTCGTTTGCGGCGTCGTCGTGCTCGTCACGGCCGGGCCATTGACGACCGGAATCGTGATCGGCGTGACGATATACGGGATCTGGATCAGCGGGCCATTCGTCGCGCCGAGGCCGGCCTTGTACGACGAGAGCTGGGTGGTCGACAGCGCCGCATCGCTGTTCGCGAAGTGGACCGTGCCCGTGAGGCCCGGGCTGAGATACGTCGGCTGGTTGTTCAGGAACGCGTTCTGACCGGCGCCCGAACCAACCGAGTAGTACGTGAACGAGCCTTCGGCGGTGCCGAACAGGCCGATTTCACCGAAAGCCGGAACAGTGGCGGTGGCGTTGGCGCCGATGGTCGGGGCGACGAGCGACGAACCGCCGCCTTGCACGTTCGGCGAGGCCATTGCGGCCGTGGCGCCCAGACCGGAAACGAGGAGAGCGAGGACTTGACAGATCTTGCGCTTGCTGGATTTCATGAGAAATTTCCTTGGACGAAGATAAACGGGAACCCCTGCTACTGCGGTTGGAATGCTTATGGACCGCCGGATAAATGTAGGGGGAAATCCGTAGAACGCGTGTGAATTTTTCATAACGAATGGTGCGTAACATTTTCGTCGAATAAACCATTTCGTTATTCGGATTGATAAAGCGGCGATTTGACCGATATTCGATGTGTGACGGGATTTCCCAGATGTTGAGATTGCGCCTGAAGCGTTGCTGCGTGCCTTCGATCCGGCTTGGGACGGGGCGCCGGAACGCGTTTTCGCGCGCCAGGCGGGCTGCTCCCGGTGTGCGGTGCTGCGCTATAGCAACTCCAAGTCAGTTTCGTGGCGAATGCTACGGAACATTTCTTCCAGGGACGAATGAGTCATCTGTTGAGATATTGCGTAAATTGATTGAATGCTTTTTATAAAATAACGATGAATAGTTGGCACCTGATCGTTAATGTTTGAGTGACTACCGACGTGTTCCGAAATTAAATCGTTTTCACAATATAAGAACAACGACCAAAAGTAATAAAGCCCGCCCAAAAAGGTAGCCCAACATCCGTCACAAATTTGCGCCGGTTCGCTCCTTAGTCTTCCCCGGCGACTCCGTTCGGCATGTTGCGCGACGTCGTCGGAAAAAACGTACGCGTGACACGAGGGCACAGATATGTCGGCATTCCGCTACGAAGCGATCGATCCCACCGGCCGCACGCTGAAAGGCGTGCTCGAAGCCGACAGCGCGCGCGCCGGGCGCAGCCATCTGCGCACGCAGGGGCTCACGCCGCTCGTTGTCGAACTCGCCGCGCAACGCCGGCACGGCGAACGCCAGCAACGCCTGTCGTTCGGCCGCAAGCTGTCGCAGCGCGAGCAGGCGATCCTCACGCGCCAGCTCGCGAGCTTGTTGGTCGCGGGGCTGCCGCTCGACGAATCGCTGTCGGTGCTGAGCGAGCAGGCCGAACGTGAATACCTGCGCGAGCTGATGGCGTCGATCCGTGCGGAAGTCGTCGGCGGGCATTCGTTCGCGAATGCGCTCGGCCAGCATCCGCGTGATTTCCCCGACATCTATCGCGCGCTCGTCACGGCCGGCGAGCACACCGGCAAGCTCGGCGTCGTGCTGTCGCGCCTGGCCGACTACATCGAGCAGAGCAACGCGCTGAAGCAGAAGATCCTGCTCGCGTTCACGTATCCGGGCATCGTCACGCTGATCGCGTTCGGCATTGTCACGTTCCTGCTGAGCTACGTGGTGCCGCAGGTCGCAAACGTGTTCACCAGCACGAAACAGCAGTTGCCGACGCTGACGGTCGTGATGATGGCGTTGTCCGATTTCGTGCGGCACTGGTGGTGGGCGTCGCTCCTGGCGACGGTCGCGATCGTCTTCGCCATCCGCAAGGTGCTGTCGCAGGAAGGGCCGCGGCTCAGGTTCGATCACTGGCTGCTGACCGCGCCGCTCGCGGGCAAGCTCGTGCGCGGCTACAACACGGTGCGCTTCGCGAGCACGCTCGGCATCCTGACGGCGGCCGGCGTGCCGATCCTGCGCGCATTGCAGGCGGCCGGTGAAACGCTGTCGAACCGCGCGATGAGCGCGAACGTCGACGATGCGATCGTGCGGGTTCGGGAAGGCTCCGCGCTGTCGCGGGCGCTGGCCCACACGAAGACGTTCCCGCCGGTGCTCGTGCACCTGATCCGCTCGGGCGAGGCGACCGGCGACGTGACGACGATGCTCGATCGCGCGTCCGAGGGCGAATCGCGCGAGCTGGAGCGCCGCACGATGTTCCTGACGAGCCTGCTCGAACCGTTGCTGATTCTCGCGATGGGCGGCGTCGTGCTCGTGATCGTGCTCGCGGTGATGATGCCGATCATCGAGCTGAACAACATGGTGCAGTGATACGCGGCTCAGCGCACGAACGCGTTCGCCTTCTCCACGGCAGGCAGCGCGATCTCGCGTTGCAGGCCGTTGCGGTCGACGACGATCGAGCGCGCGCGAACTTCGGCGAGCTTCGCGGCTTCGCCGATCGCCGCGCCGAGCGACACGACGCGCGACGCCTCGCCGCCGATGCTGACGATCGCGGCCGCGCGGCGCGCGTCGAATGCGAGTACGCCGAGCAACTGGATCGCATCGCGGCCGTTGTCGGGCTTTGCGCCGAAGAGTTGCGCGCTTGCGGTGACGTCGAACGGCGCGGGCGGTGCGACAGGCGAAGGTGCCGGTGTATCCGACACACTCAGCAAACGCACGGCCCACAGCGATACGGCGACGAGCGCCGCGCCGGAAGCGAGCGTCGCGACGAGCGGCAGGAGATCGGCGCGGGACGGAACGAAGCGGAGCAGGGCGAACGGTTTCATGGCGACAGGTCGGTGCGATGGACGAAAGACGGTTTCCATTCTTTGATGAAAGGGTGAATGCATGATGACGGGCCACGACGAAACCCGAACGTCGCGCGCAGGCGGGCCGCATGAAAACGCACGCCGCCGCACGCAACGCGGCTTTACGTTGCTGGAGATGCTCGTCGTGCTCTTGATCGTCGGGCTGCTGGTCGCGGTCGTGACGCTCGCGCCGTCGCGCAATCGCCGCACGGATCTGGCCGAGGAAGCACAGCGCCTCGCGAACCTGCTCGAATCGGCCGGCGACGAAGCGCAGGTGCGGTCGATGCCGATCGCGTGGCAGCCGGTGGGCGGCGGCTACCGGTTCGTGCAGCGCACGGAAAACGGCACGTGGGCGCCGATGACGGACGACCTGTACCGCGCGCGACGCTGGGGCAACGCGGTGACGAGCGTGTCGGTGCGTTATACGGGCGGCGGCGAAGCGCCGTCGCGGATCGTGCTCGGCAGCGAAAGCATCGACGTGCCGGTGACGATCACGCTGTGGTCCGGCGACGTGCGGATGGCCGTCGTCGGCACGGGGATCGGCAACTACGTCGTGCGCCGGCCATGAATCGCATGCGGCGCCTGCCGAGCACGTGACGCTCGAAAGTGGTGCACCGTATTGGATTCGCGTGGCTGCACGGTTCACCTGACTGTCATAGTGCCCGCTCACAATCTGTCGTTCGCTTGCGACGGAACCGCTCACGGGGGTGCGCATTCCGGCATGCAACGTGCAACTCCACTTCCGTCCAGGGATTCATGACTCGTTCACGGGCGCCGACCGGTGTCCTGGCGCTCGTCGCGTGGCTCGCGTTCGTCGTGCTGTGCATGCGCGGCGTGCAGGCGCAGGAGACCGGCTCCATCGGTCGCCAGCCGGGCAGCGCGGTGCATTTCGATCTGCCCGCGCAGCCGCTCGCGAAGACCTTGCAGGACTTCGCGCGGCTCACCGAGCTGATCGTGCTGGCGCCGGCGCCGCTGCTCGACGGGCGCACGAGTGCGCCGGTCCAGGGCGAATTCGCGCCGCGCGACGCGCTCGAGCGGATGCTGGCCGGAACGGGGTTGCGTGCGGAATTCTCGCGTCCGGACGAAGCGATCATCGTCGCGCAGCCGGCCGCGGAGATGGCGCCCGCGACGGCCGACACGCCGGCGGATGCGGCCTTGCCGATCGACGGGATCGGCGATTCCGGCGAACGGCGCGCGTTCGCGGGCCTGCTGCAGGCGCATCTGATCGATGCGCTGTGCGCGCAGCCGGTGGCCGTGCCGGGCAGCTATCGACTCGTCGCGCAGGTGCGCATCGACAACAGGGGGGCGGTGGTGGCGGTCAACATGGTGGCATCGAGCGGTTCGGCCGCCCGCGACGCGGCGGTGATGCGCGCGCTGCGCGCGCTGAAGCTGGACGACGCGCCGCCGGCGGACCTGCCGCAGCCGGTCACGATCCTGTTGCGGCCGGCCGGCAATGGCGTGCATTTCCGCTGTCCGGCGCCGCAGCCGGCCGTTCGGGGCTAGGCCGCGATGACCGACAGCAACCGTACCGGGCTCAGGAAGCTGCTGGCGTCGCGCTACGCGTACCTGGTCAGGCGCCTCGAACGCGTGACGGGGTCGAAGGACGGCGCCGCCGATGCACTGCACGAAACCTGGCTGCGCCTCGAGAACGCGAACGTTTCCACGCAGGTGACGAATGCGGACGCGTATATCCTCGGGATGGCGAACAATGTCGCGATCGACCAGCATCGCCGCGAACGGCGCCATCTGCATGACGACGACGTCGAGACGCTGCTCGAGATGCCCGACGAACTGGCCGATCCCGAGCGCATCGTCGCGGCGCGCCGCAAGGTCGATACACTGAAGGACGTGCTGCGCGGCCTGCCGCCGCGGCGCCGCGCGATCCTGCTGGCCGCGCGCGTGGATGGCCTGCTGAACCGCGAGATCGCCGAGCATTTCGGTATTTCGCTGCGGCTGGTCGAAAGCGAGCTGAGCGCGGCGATGAAGTACTGCCTGCAACGCATGCAGGAAGAAGACGGTGATTCGTACACGGGTTCGCGAGGCGGCCCACGCAAATTTTGAGCATCCGGACGATGACGAAAGCCCAGGCCGAACCTGCCCACGACGAACTCGACGAAGCGAGTGCGTGGCTGCTGCGTCTGCGCTCGGGGGACGCGAGCCAGGCCGAAGCCGACGCGTTCGAGCGCTGGTGCGCCGATCGTCCGCAGGCCGCCGATCTGTTGCGCGACACCTGGAGTTCGCTGCGCACGGCCGCGACCGAACTCGCGCACGAGGAGCGTACGGCCGCTGCCTGGGCAAACGTTGCGAAGCGCGAGCGCACGATGCGCACCGGGCGGCGCGCGTTCATCGGCTTCGCGGTCGCGGCCGGCGCGTCGTGGCTGGCGTTGCGCCCGCCGATGGAATTGTGGCCTTCGCTCGGTGATCTCGCGGCCGATTACCACACCGGCACCGGCGAGCAGCGCAGCATCGCGCTGTCGTCGCGCGTGACGGTCGAGCTGAATACGCAGACGCGCGTCGACGTGCTGCCGGCGAGCGATGCCGCGCACGGCGTCGAAGTCGTCGCGGGCGAAGCGGAAATCGACGCGGCCGTGCCGCCGGCAGGCCGCGCGACGCCGATCCAGCCCGTCACCGTGGTCGCGGGCGGCGGCCGCATGCAGGCGACCGTCGCGCGCTTCAATGTGCGGCGCACGGGCGCGCAGGTCTGCGTGACCTGCCTGTCGGGCACGGTCGCGCTCGAGCATCCGCGCGGCGCGCGTACGCTGAAGGCCGACGATCAGGTGGTCTACGACGATCGCGGCGTGCAGCCCGTGTCGCGGATCGATCCCGGCGCGGTCAGCGCATGGCGGCGCGGCATGCTGGTGTTCAACGGGGTGCCGCTCGCGGATGTCGTCGACGAGATCAACCGCTACCGGCGCGGCAGGGTCATCCTGCGCCGCGCGTCGCTCGGCGCGAACCGGATGCAGGCGCAGTTCCCGATCACGCGGCTCGACGACGTGATCGACATGGTCGGGCGCCTGTATGGCGCACACATCACGCGCCTGCCCGGCAATATCGTGCTGCTGAGCTGACGCGGCTTCCCGCTTCTTCCGCTTTCCTTCCTTTCCCCGCCGGGCGGCTCCTTCGCCTGCGTCCGGGCTGCCCGCGCGCTGCGGGTTACGTCCCTTCGATACGACCTTGTCCATGAGGGCCGGCAAACGCCGGGCTGCCGTCCATGGCGGCCCGGTGGTGCGTCGTCGGATCCGAGGCGTGGGTGGCAAGCGCCCCGGGCCGCGCAGCGGTGCGCGGGTCGGGGGAGGTGTGTCGATGGGCTTCGGGCGGTGGCGTGATCATGACAAAAACGCAACGGGATGCAGATTCCGGCAACGCGCGCGCGCGTGCCGAAGACATTCGCGAGGGCGCGGTGCGCTGGCTGCTGTGGCTGCGTGCGGGCGATACGACCGAGCGCGAGCTCGACGCGTTCCGGCGCTGGCGCGCGCAGAGCGACGCGCATGCGCGCACCGTCCGCGAGTTGATCTGGATGTGGGCGCTGCTCGAGACGGTCGGGCGCCAGGAGCCGGACGGGCCGACGCGCACGCATTGACGCGGCAGGCGCCGGCAGCGGTGCCGCCGAACCGCTTGCGTGCTTCGGCAAGTGCCCGCCGCGAGAAAGTCTGCGGGTTACGCGGCCCCGCTTCGACCTTGTATACGAGAGGGCGAGAGGGCGAGAGGGCGAGGGGGCTGTGAAGCGGGCCGTGAGGCGGCACCGGGGGCCGGGAGATACCGGCCCCCCGGATGGCTGCGGAGGTGGGGGTGTTCTGCGTTTGGTTCGGACGAGACCCGCCCGTCAGGGCGACGATTCGTCCTGCAGGCCGGCACGTGCGCCGCTCCATGCGGCGTCGAGCGGATCGCCGGCGTCGCGCAGCGGCTCGCGCAGAAACGGAAAGCGTTCGACGAACGGTGCGGATTCTTGCAGGGCCACGATATGGTTGACCATCCATTGCAGCAGTTCGCCGCCGTGCCGGACCTGTTCCGGGCGCCAGTCCGGCATCGTCGAGAACAGGGCGGAGAAGCCGCTCCAGCGCGACGGCCGGTCGTTGTCGCCGGGCCGGAAATAGGTGTTCATCGCGACGTCGCGCGCGTCGGTCAGCGTGCCGACGAACAGTCCGTGCGGCGTCGGCACGCCGATCTGCTGCCAGCCTTCCGCGAGTGCGAGCGAGCGCATCACGCGCGCCGCGACGAACGCAACGCGCGTTTCATGCTCGATTTCCGCCAGCGACATCACGCCGTTGCGCTGCATGCAGCGCGCGACCGCGTGCGGCCGGATCGCGTTCGACGCGAAGCTGCGCAGCACCAGGTCGGGCACCGTCAATTGAAGCTGGAATTCGCGCAGGCCGTGCTCGGCGCTCATCGTCGAGAAGTTGACGAACAATCCTTCGGCGTGACCGAGCGCGCCGACGTACGGCTCGAGCCCGAGGCGCGCGAGCTTCGGTGCGATCTGGCGTTCGAGCAGCCGCATCAGGTTGCGGCGGTTACGCACGCCCGTGAAATCGTCGATGCCGCGCGTGACGACGTCGCTGATTTCCCAGCGGCGCTCGTCGGCGACGAGCCGCGGCGAGCCGCTCAGGTCGAACCGGGCGCGGCCGTGCGCCACGCGTGGATCTACGTACATGCCGGTGCCTCGTGCATCGATTGCGGGCGGACCGCCGCGACGGCGCGTCGTCGGGCGAATCCGGTCGCCCACGATGCTGCGGCGCCGAAAGCGCTCCGTCAAGTGCGATCGCATCGCGGCGCACGCGTGCGCATGCCGCTGCGGCGGCCCGTGCATTCAACCAGACAGTGTGGGGTAACCCGATGATGCGCACGATCGTGGAACGCTTTGTCGAGCAGAGCCCGATGACGATCATGACGCGGCTCGTGCTGCAGTGCGCGCTGCACGACGACTGGATCGGCGCGGCGGCAGAGGCCGGCGACGAACCCGACGGCGAGTCGACCCGCGAGGCGCTGTTCGCACTCGCCATCGACGCGATCGCGGCGCTTGCCGCGTGGCAGCGGATGCCGGATGCGGCCGGTGCGGCTGCGCCGGGGTTGGGCGCTGCCGTGACGGCGCTGCACGACCGCATGAGCCGGTGGCGGTCGGGCTGGGGGCGCGCGCTGGCGAAGGACAGCGTCGAACTGCTGCTGCCCGTCGCGTCGGCACGCACCGTCGACGGCGCGCGCGCAGTCGACGGGATGCGGCTGCGCGTGCTGGACGGTGCCGGCGATGCCTGCGCACCGCGGGCCGACGGTTGCGGCTGCGGACGCGCGTGCGACGACCCCGCGCGCGATGCCGCCGCGGGCGGACCGCGCGTCCTGCCGGTCTACGATCCGGATCTCGGGATGATTGTCGACCTGCTGCCTTACGAGCGCGGCCGCTCGCATGAGCGCGCATTCGTCGGCGCGCTGCTCGAAACGGTCAGGCCGGGCGAGCTGTGGATCGTCGACGGGCGCTTCGATACGGACGCGATCCTGTCCGGCTGGCCGCGCCGCGGCGGTGCGTTCGTCGTGCGCGAATACGGCCGCGCGGCTGCGTGCCGGCCGCTGGGCGACTGGCAGGAAGCCGGCGGGCTCGGCGACGGGCGCGTGTACGAACAGTCCGTCGGCATGGCCGGCGATGGCGGCGTGTCGGCCGCGTTTCGGCGGATCGAATGGCGTCGCGCGGCGGCGCACGGTGAAACCGGCGCAATCGTCACGCTGCTGACCGATCTGCCGGCCGAGCGGTTCGGCGCGCCGCAGGTCGTGCAACTGTCGTGCCGGCGCTGGCGCGATGCGTTGCCGCTGTCGCTCGAGCCCGTGACGGGCGGCGCGCCGTTCGGCGGCGTGCCTGCGCGCGCGGCGCTGCTGGCGAGCGGGATCGCGGCGTTCGCGTACAACGCGTTCAGCGTGATGACGCGCGTCGTCGGTGGTGCGCTCGCTCTCGACGCGCGCGACGTCGAGCGCCTGCCGTCGCTGATCGCCGACGGCGTGACGGCCACCTATGCGGGGATGATGATCGCGCTGCCGCCTGAGTGGTGGGAGCGTTACGACCAGTTGCCCGCGACGACGCTTGGCCAGACCGTGCGCATGCTCGCCGTGCATGTCGATCCGCGCAGCGAACGGCGCCGGCGTCGCGACAACCGGCTGTCCGCGAAGTCGCAGGCGCTGCTGCGCGCGGCGACGCTCGAGCGCCTGATGCACGACGACGGCGACGATCCGGCCGCGAATGTGTTCAGCCTGCGCACGATCGCGATGGCGACGCGCGACTTCAGCAGCAATCCGTCGAAGGCGCTGCGGCACGCGGGCGAGGCGCTCGTGATGGTCACCAAGTACAACCGGCCGATCGCGCTGCTCGTGTCGATCGACGACTGGAACCGGCTGCTCGGCGAAGTGCGCGAGACGAGCCTCACGCGGCTGTCGTTCGATGCGGCGGCGTCGCAGGGCGTGCGCCCGGTCGCGTTGAGCGAATCGTCGTTGAACTAGCGGGCGTTGCGGCATGCGGGCCGCCGACTGCGTGTTGTCGGCTCGCCATGCGACTCGCCGCACAGGTGCACACTCCATCCGGCTTCAACTCGTGAGCCGACGCACCCAGATGACCGACGTCCACGCGAAATTGCCGCTGCCGTAGCGCGCGATCAGCGTGTCGATGCGCGCGTTGATACGCGCCGAATGCACGCGGCAGTGCACGATGAAATAGCCGCTGGTCACGCCGACGGCCGAGCCGTTCGGCAGCGTCGGGTTGCCGCCCTGCGCGGGCAGCAGGTATTCGGCGATGTCGCCGGTGCTGACGAAATACGCGGTGGCGCGCCGGTCGACAAGCCGCTTTGCCTGGCTGGGCGATAGCGTCGGAATCGCGGCGACGAGCACGGGCTCGGCCGCGGTGTTCGCGTTGACGACGGTCAGGTCGGGCAGGATCGTCACGAACGGCGCGAGCGTGTCGATCGCATGCGCGTCGTAGCCGGGGATGCGCGCGAGATCGTCGATCGATACGAGCTGCAGCGGCCAGCCGCCGGGGCCGTTCGCGTCGCGCAGCGAGCGCAGCATGTAGTCGGCCGTCTGCTGCGCGAGCGCGGGTTCGAGCGCCAGCTGGCCGAGCAGCCGCCGGTATGCCAGCACGCCTTCGCCGTTGGACTGCCACGGCTTGCCGGGCGCGACGCGCGACACGAGGTTCATCAGGTTGAAGCGCGCCTGCGCATCCTCGACGCTGCCCGAGATCCACGCGCGCGACAGTTCGGCGTTGACCGCCAGCGCGTCGGGCGGCAGCAGGTCAGAGAGCTGCACGTCGGCGACCGGCAACGACCACGGCTGGCCGACGAACGTGACGTTCGACGTCGCGCTTTGCGCGCGCAGCGTCGCGCGCGCCCATTCGACCGCGGCGCGCTCGACCCACATCGTCTGCGTCGCGAGCCGCTGGTTCTCGACGTCGCGCGTCGCGACCTGCTGGCGCCACAGCACGCTGGCCGCGAGCGTGGCCGCCAGCGCGACGACGAGCAGCACCGTCACGATCGCGATGCCGCGTTCGCGTCGCGCGTGCGCGGCCCTTCCTGTCCCGTATCGATCCATCCGCGTGCCCCCGCAGTGTCGGCGCGGCGCGCTCAGACCTCGAACGCCAGCCACGCATGCGCAATGCTCGCATGCGCAGATGACGTGACGCCGAACAGCGCGGCGAGCCCCGCAACCCAGCACGCGAGCGTCGCGGGACGCATGCCGTCGGCCGCCAGCGGGCCGACGAGGCTGGCGATCGCGTGCGAACGCCACAGCAGCAGCACGAACAGCGTACAGCCGACGGCCATCGCGACGCCGAACATGTGCAGCGCGACCGCCGGGCGTCGCGTGAACGGCGTGCGGTGATGCCGCTGGTTCGTCGCGACGATCGCGACCCCGTTCGCGGCGGGGACGATCGCCATGGCGAGCGCCCAGAACAGCGGCTGGTCGCTTGACGGATTGATCAGCAGCAGCGTGCCGATCATCCAGATCGGCGGCGCGAGCAGCGTCAGCGCGGTCCACGACAGCAGCTGCCACGCGAGCCAGGGCGTGCGCCAGCGCAGCGGCGGATTCGGCGCTGCATGAGCGGCGGGCGCAAGCAGCCGGCCCGGCGTGCCGACGGCGCCGGACAATCGCCCGGCGAGCCACCGTACGAGCATCGTGGCGAATGACATGGAGGGTCCTGTCGTTGATGTTTTCCGTTCTCAATAGCTAGGACGAAGCGGCGGGCCGCAAGCCGCAGGATTTCGTGCGGGCCGGCGGTTTGCCGCGCGGCGCATTGCGAGTCTGGGGTGCGTAAACGGTCTCAGCGCGGTCCCGGCGCCGTCCCGGCGATCCCGGGCCGGGTTTCGCGTGCATTTCGTGAATATCTTCAGTGCAATGTCACAAAAACTTCCCGGTTGAAACCGGAGGATGGGCGGGCCGCACGCTGGCGCATCGCGTTTTTCGCACGTTGGCCAGCAAGACGGCGACACGTTTGCCGGCGGTCCGTGCACGAGTGCGGGCCGCTGAAGAGCCGGAGATCGGCCGGGCGACGACCCGCACACGAAACGGGGGCCACGCAAGGTCATGCGCCGCGTCTCGCGAGCATCGCGCGACGGGCTGGCTGCGCGCATTGCAGTCCGCGCCACGTCGGTCGCACGGCATGGCACACGCGGGCCGTTTGCGTCGACCGTTTGCCCGTGGCGGTAGATCGGTCGACATCACGCAAAAAAACATTGCGGCAATGCGCGCTTCGTTCCGTCTAGGTAGGTGGGAGCTGCGACTTGGTGCGCCATACGCGGCCCCGTTCGCGATCGATGCGCATGCGTCGTATCGGCGGGCGGGCGCACGCGGACATGCGCATTTTTCTCATCAGGCGGCATGAAGCCGACAGGTGCATGACAGTGGAACAGTTCGAGGAAACCCGGCCGGCCGGCGCTAGCGGCGCGGCGCCGGACGACGTATCGGCGCGGGAAGCGGAAGCGCTGTCGCCGGTCATCAACCTGCGCGACACGGGGCGCTTCCTGCAGGTGCTCGAGGCGCTCGAGTGCTCGCTGGCCGTGAGCCGCCGCCCGTCCGGCGTGGCGGTGATCGGCGTCGACGGCGGCGTCCCCACGCTGTCAGCGTGCCTGTTGCCGCGCTCGATGGGCATGGCCGTGTCGGGCAACCGGCTCGCGGTCGCGACGATGCACGAGCTGATGGTGTTCGCCAACGTGTCGACGCTCGCGCCGCTTTATCCGGGCCGCCCGGATCATTACGACGCGATGTTCGTGCCGCGCATGTCCTACTACACGGGCGATCTCGACCTGCACGACATGGCGTTCGACAAGCACGTGCTGCTCGCGGTCAACACGCGCTATTCATGCATCAGCGTGATCGACGGCTATTTCAACTTCACGCCGATCTGGCAGCCGCCGTTCGTGACGGCGACGGTGCCCGACGATCGCTGCCACCTGAACGGCATGGCGTTTGCGGACGGCAAGGTACGGTTCGTGACCGCGCTCGGGATGAGCGACGAGCCGTTCGGCTGGCGAAGCGGGATGGCCGGCGGCGGCATCGTGATGGAAGTACCGTCCGGCCGGATCGTCGCAGCGGGGCTGTCGATGCCGCATTCGCCGCGCGTGATCGGCGGGCGCCTGCATGTGCTCGAAGGCGGTCGCGGCCACGTCCTGCAGATCGATCCGCAGTCGGGTGCGCGGCGTGTGCTCGCGAAGCTGCCGGGCTTTACGCATGGCCTCGCGGAATACGGCGGCGTGCTGTTCGTCGGACTGTCGAAGCTGCGCGACAAGCGCGGTCCGCAGGGCTTGCCGATCGAAAGCGAAGCGGATGTGCTGGTCGCGGGGGTCGCCGCGCTCGACGCGAACAGCGGCGACGTGCTCGGCATCCTTCAGTTCTTCAATGGCGTCGACGAGATCTTCGACGTGCAGGTGCTCCCGAACGTGCGGCGTGCCGAAATCCTGAGCCCGCATCAATGGGCCGAGTCGCCGTCGATCGTGACGATGCAGGGCGGCTTCTGGCAAACGCGTCCGCGCGAGGACGACGAGCCCGCGAACGCTGGGGGGCGAGCGTGATGAACATCGATGGTTGCGGGTTTTCCGGCGTCGTTTCGTCCTTATCGGTAGACGCGACGCATGCGGTGCGCGGCGCGTCGCCGCGGCGGGCGGGCGGAGTGCTGTGGCTCACGGGGCTGTCGGGCGCGGGCAAGACGACGCTGGCCGACGCGCTGGCGGCGCAGCTGCGCGAACGCTGCGTGCAGCCGGTGGTGCTCGACGGCGACCGGTTGCGGGCGGGACTGAATCGGGATCTCGGCTTTACGGTGCACGACCGCTTCGAGAACGTGCGGCGCATCGCCGAAGTCGCGGCGCTGTCGAGCGAATCCGGCGGGCTCGCGATCGTCGCGGTCATTTCGCCGCTCGCGGCGATGCGCGAGGTAGCGAGATCGATCGTGGGGCCGGCATTTCGCGAAGTGTATGTGAGCACGCCGCTGGCCTGCTGCGAGGCGCGTGATCCCAAAGGGCTGTATGCGAAGGCGCGGTGCGGCGCGCTGCCGGAATTCACGGGTGTTTCGTCGCCGTACGAGCCGCCGGTGGAAGCCGATCTCACGATCGACACCAGCGGGACGTCGCTCGCGACGTGCGTCGAGACGCTGATGCGATTCGCGCATGCGCAGTTCGGTTGCCCGACGGATACGCGGCCGTTGCAGGTGCGTTACAGCTGAGTTCGAATCGAAGATCAGGAAAAGCATTGCGCAGATCATGCTAAGGATGACGAACAAATCGTCATCAAAGTGAAACAGGCATTTGATAGCGGGGCGGGCGACGGGTGCCGAGCGCTTCGCTGCGATCCGGAACAACAAAGGGGAATGGCGCATGCCGCCGAGAGTAGACCGCAAGTCACGCGAACGATGGCGGCTGAACTGCCGATGCCTGGCCGGCGCCGCGCTGGTCGGAGGGCTGAGCCTCGCGCCGGGCGTTCATGCGCAGGAAGCTGCCGCGCCGGCCGCGAAGGCGGCACCGTCGGCGCCGCAGACGTTCGACGTGAATGCCTTCGTGGTGCGCGGCAACACGACGCTGCCGACGATCGAGATCGAAAAGGCCGTGTATCCGTTCGAAGGGCCGGGCCGGACGCTCGCCGACGTGAACTCGGCACGCGACGCATTGCAGAAGGTTTATCAGGAGCGGGGTTATCAATCGGTTGTCGTCGAGTTGCCGCAGCAGCAGGTGAAGAACGGCGTGATCCTGCTGCAGGTGACCGAGGCGAAGGTTGGCCGCTTGCGCGTCGACGGTGCGAAGTACAACTCGCCGCAAAACATTCGCGATGCGGTGCCCGCGCTGGCCGAAGGCCAGGTACCCGATTTCAACCAGGCGCAGCAGCAGCTCACCGACCTGAACCGCTCGGCGGACCGGCAGGTGATCCCGGTGCTCAAGCCGGGCGCGCTGCCGCAGACGGTCGACGTCGACCTGAAGGTCGACGATCACAGCCCGCTGCACGGCACGCTCGAACTGAACAACGACAACAGCCCCGGCACGTCGACGTTGCGCACGAGCGCGAGCCTCAGTTACTCGAATCTGTGGCAGCTCGGTCACGTGATTTCCGGCACCTACGTGATCGCGCCGCAGCATCCGAACGACGCGCGCGTCTACGCGTTCTCGTATCTCGCGCCGATCAGGGATTCGCGCTGGAGCTTCCTTGCCACGGTCGTGCACTCGGACAGCAACGTCGCGTCGGTCGGCGGCACGAATGTGCTCGGCAAGGGCACGACCTACGGCTTCACCGCGATCTACGCGCTGCCGGCGACGGAGACGTACGCGCATTCGGTCAGCATCGAGATCGACCGCAAGCATTACGACGAAAACGTGAGCCTGGTGGGCCAGACGTCCACGGCGCCGCTGACCTACGTGCCGGTGACGTTCTCGTACAACGGCCAGCTCAGCCTGAAGAACTCGCAGACGTCGTTCTCGGCGTCGCTGACGACCAACATCCGCGGCCTCGGCAGCGACTGGGGCGCCTGGGACAACAAGCGCTACAACGCGACGCCCGATTTCGTGTACGGCAAGTTCGACGTCAACCACACGCAGCGTTTCGCGAACGACATGCAGGCCAACGGGCACATCAGCGCGCAGATCTCGAACTCGCCGCTGGTGTCGAGCGAGCAGTTCGCGGCGGGCGGGATGAACAGCGTGCGCGGCTACATGCAGGCGGAAGACACGGCCGACAGCGGCGTGATCGCGTCGCTGGAGCTGCGCAGCCCGTCGCTGTCGAAGTGGCTCGGCGGCGCGGTCGGCAGCCGGGTGAACGAATGGCGTTTCCACGCGTTTTTCGACGCGGCGCATCTGTGGCTGTTGAGCCCGCTGCCGGAGCAGACGTCGCGCTTCAACCTGATGAGCGTCGGCGTCGGCACAAGGCTGCAGATCATGAAGTATGCGAGCGCGGATTTCGAGGCCGGGTGGCCGTTGAAGGCGGGCGTCTATACGCGGCAGTACAGCCCGCGGTTCGATTTCTACGTAAGGCTGGGGTTCTGACGGATTTTTTTTGATCGTGCCGGGGGCGATGCGACGAGCGCGGCGCCCGCACATTGGGGGAGTGGATCGTGAAGCGAGTCTTGTTTTTCCTGTTGGCGGTGATGCTCGGCGTGCTGCCCGGCATCGCGAACGCATGGTGGCAGAACGACTGGTCGTACCGGAAGGCGATCACGATCGACGCGAGCGTAAAGGGTGCCAATCTCGCGGAATCGGCCGGCCGCGTGCCGCTGCTGATCCGTCTGCACTCGGGCAACTTCCAGTTCGACGGGCTGGCCGACAACGGCGCCGATATCCGCTTCGTCGCCGGCGACGACAAGACGCCGCTGAATTACCACATCGAGCAATACGATCCGGTGCTCGGCGTCGCCCTGATCTGGGTCGACATTCCGGCGATGCCGGCCGGCGCCGCGGAGTCGATCTGGATGTACTACGGCAACAAGAAGGCGCCGGACGGCGGCAAGCCGGCCGAGACCTTCGATCCCGACTACACGCTCGTCTATCACTTCAACGGCGCGGCGGGCGCACCGCCGAAGGACGCGACCGCATACGGCAACCACGCGCAGAACGCGACGTTCCGCACGGTCGAGGACGGCATCGTCGGCAAGGGCGCGCGGTTCGACGGCAGCGGCTCGCTGACGTTGCCGGCGAGCCCGTCGCTGAACCTGGCCGCGGGCGGCAGCTTCACGTTCAGCGCGTGGGTGAAGCCGTCGGCGCTGGCGCCGAACACCGTGCTGTACAGCCGCCGCGACGGCGCGAACGCGCTGCTGATCGGTCTCGACAACGGCGTGCCGTTCGCGGAAGTCGACGGCGCATCCAGCAGCCCGGCGCCGGTGCGCACACCGGCCGCTGCGCCGGTTGCCGCGAACCAGTGGACCTATCTGGCGGTGACGGCCGACGGCAAGAACCTGACCGTCTACGTGAACGGCAAGCAGGCCGCGCAGGTCGCGGCGACGCTGCCCGCGCTGAACGGCGCGGCGACGATCGGCGCGGATGCGACCGGCGCGCCGGCCGGCCTGGCCGCCTACGCGGGCGCGCTCGACGAACTGCGTTTGTCGAAGATCGCGCGCTCGCCGGCCGCGCTCGCCGTCGACGCGCTCGCGCAGGGCTCGGAGTCGAAGCTCGTCGCGTACGGCGCCGACGAGAAGCAGTCGGGGTTCGGCTTCGGCTACTTCGGCGTGATCGTGCAGTCGGTGACCGTCGACGCGTGGGTCGTGATCGCGATCCTGCTCGGCATGGCGTTCGTGTCGTGGGTCGTGATGTGGACGAAGGCGCGCTACGTCGGCACCGTCGACAAGGCGAACCAGTATTTCGTGCAGCGCTTTCGCGAAGTGGCCGGGCGACACCTGGTCGGTCTCGCGCATGTCGACGAAGCGAGCGACGACGGCCGCCGGCTGTACCAGTCGTCGCTGTACCGGCTGTACAAGGCCGGCGTGCATGAAATCCACAGCCGCGTGGACGGCAACGGCCGCACGGTGATCACGTCCGAATCGATCGAGGCGATCCGCGCGTCGATGGACGCGACGCTCGTGCGCGAAAACCAGCGGCTGTCGAAATCGATGGTGCTGCTGACGATCGCGATCTCGGGCGGCCCGTTCCTCGGGCTGCTCGGCACGGTGGTCGGCGTGATGATCACGTTCGCGGCGATCGCGGCGGCCGGCGACGTGAACGTGAACGCGATCGCACCGGGTATCGCGGCCGCGCTGCTCGCCACCGTCACAGGTTTGTTCGTCGCGATTCCCGCGCTGTTCGGCTACAACTACCTGCTGATCCGCAACAAGAACGTGACCGCGAACATGCAGGTGTTCGTCGACGAATTCGTCACGCGACTCGCCGAAGCGCACCGCACGCCCGATCACGCGGTGCTGGCCGACTGAACGCACGCAGGAGACCACCATGCAGGTTCAGGACGACGACAAGCCGTACGACGACATCAACATCACGCCGATGCTCGACCTCGCGTACGTGCTGCTGATCATCTTCATCATCATGACGACCGCGTCGGTGCAGGGCATCAAGGTCGACCTGCCGAAGGCGAGCTCGTCCGCGAGTCTCGCCAAGCCGAAGACGAAGGCGATCACGGTCGCCGATTCGGGGCAGGTCTTCCTCGACGCGTACCCGGTGACGATGGACGAGCTCGAGAGCCGGCTGCGCACCGAGAAGGCGACCAACCCGGAATTCCCGATCGTGCTGAAGGGCGATGCGGCCGTGCAGTACCAGAAGGTCATGGACGTGCTCGACCTGCTGCGTCGCCTCGACCTGTCGCAGGTCGGGCTCGTGACCGGCAAGGCGAAGCAGGGCGGCTAGCGCGATGGAAATGACCTATAACGGCGGCCCGCCGCAGAAAGGCCCCGGCCGCTTCGTGAAGCCGGTTGCGATCGCGCTGGTGCTCGCGGGGCTGGCCGCGCTGATCTGGCATTTCGCGGGCGATACCGCGGGCGTGAAGCGCGTGAGCGCGCCGCAGGTGACGACGGTGATTCCGTTGCCGCCGCCTCCGCCGCCGCCGAAACAGAAGCCGCCGCCCGAGCAGGTGAAGGAAGCGGTCAAGACCCCGGTCGACCGGCCGACGATCGCGCCGAAGCCGTCCGAGGCGCCGAAGCCGTCGGACAACCAGCCGAAGCAGATGACGATGAATGCGCCCGCGCAGGCCGGCACCGACAGCTTCAACATCGGCGCGGGCGACGGCTCGGGGATGATCGGCAGCGGCGGGGGCGGCAAGTTCGGCAATGCGAGCTACGCGCAATACATGGTGTACGTGCTGCAGCGCGCGATCGAACAGGACAAGGGCGTGCAGGAAGCCGGCGGCGCGCGTTTCGCGGGCAGCCTGAACCTGTGGATGGATGCGTCCGGGCGGATCACGAAGGTGGCGATTGCGCAGTCGACCGGCGACGCGAAGATCGACGCGGCCGTGGTCGCGGCGGTCGAAGCGCTCGGCAAGGTCGACGAGGTGCCGCCGCCCGCGACCGCGTATCCGGTGCTCGTGCGGCTCCAGGGTCGCAAGCCGGCATGACGATGCGTGCGCGACATGGCGAATGAATCATGGGGCGGCGCCGTAACACGGATGCTGCCGGAAAAGAAACGAAAATTGTTCGGAGTGCTTCGATGATTCGGAAGATGAACGGATGGGGTGCGGTGCCCCGCAACGGCGTGCTGCCCGCGCGCCTGTCGCGGGTCGGCGCGGCGGTGCTGACGCTCGGGCTGGCGTGCGCGTCCGCGGCGCACGGGCAATCGCTCGAGGCGCAGGCGGCATCGGGCAAGGCCGCGCCGACGGAGAGCGTGGTGATCAACCTGATCAACCTGCTCGTCAAGCGCGGCGTGCTGACGCAGCAGAACGCGAACGAGCTGATCAGCGAGGCACGCACGGAAGCCGTGCAGGCGAGGGCCGCGCGTGGGTCCGGCGCGCCGCTGGTGGCCGGTGCCGCCGTGGTCAACCCGCCGACCCAGCCGGGCGACGTCGCGGTGCCGTACGTGCCGCAGCTCGTGCGCGACCAGATCCGCGATCAGGTGAAGCAGGAAGTGATCGCGCAGGCGAAGGCCGAGAACTGGGCGCAGCCGAACACGTTCCCCGACTGGGTGTCGCGCATCAAGCTCGACGGCGACCTGCGCGTGCGCGACGAGTATCACTTCTACGGCAGCCGCAACGCGAACAACGTGACGAACTTCGCGGCGATCAACCAGGGTGGCGGGTTCGACGTCAACGATCTCACGAACCATACTCAGCTTCCGACCCAGAACACCACGCAGAACCGCAACAACCTGCTGCGCTACCGCGCGCGGCTCGGCGTGACGGCGACGCTGTCCGACGACATGATCGCCGGGATCCAGCTCGCGAGCGGCAACGACAACGGGCCCGTGTCGACCACGTCGACCGCCGGCGGCGGCTTCGCGAAGAAGAACATCTGGCTGAACAAGGCATTCTTCGCGTACCGGCCGACCTCGTGGCTGAACCTGACGGCCGGCCGCTTCGACAATCCGTTCTTCAAGTCGGACCTGGTGTTCTCCGACGACCTGATGATGGACGGGCTCGCCGCGAACCTGCGCCATGCACTGCCGTGGAATCCGGACGTCACGCTGTTCGGCACGCTCGGCGTGTTCCCGATCCAGTACACGAGCGAGAACTTCCCGTCGAACAGCACCGACAAGGCCGGCAGCGACACGAAGTGGATGTTCGGCGCGCAGTTCGGCGCGGACTGGAAGATCGATGCGAAGAACCGGCTGCGCGGTGCGGTCGCGTACTACGACTTCCAGAACATGCGCGGCACGCTGTCGTCGCCGTGCGCGCTGGGGCAAGGCCCGACGAGCTGCAGTACCGACAACGAGGCGCCCGCGTTCATGCAGGGCGGCAACACGCTGATCGCGCTGCGCAACATCGTGCAGAACCCGCAACTCGCGCCGGGGATGACGCCGCAGCCGCAGCTCTTCGGGCTCGCGTACAACTACCGGCTGCTCGACCTGAAGGCGCAGTGGGACACGGTGGTGGCCGACCGCTTCAAGCTGCGCCTGGACGGCGAATACGTGCGCAACCTCGCGTACAACGACAACAAGGCGTTTGCGGCGGCGTCGCTGCCGGTCAACAACTACGACTCGACGTCGGTGAACGGCACGACGCGCGCCGACTACCGCAGCGGCCCGAACGGCTTCCTCGCGAAGGCGACGATCGGCGAACCGGAGCCGCGCGAGAAGGGGCAGTGGAATTTCTCGGTCGCGTACAAGTACCTGCAGCCGGACGCCGTGCTCGACGCGTTCAACGATCCCGACTTCCATCTCGGCGGCACCAACGCGCGCGGCTACGTGATCGGCGCCGCGTACGCGGTCGCACGCGATACGTGGGTGTCGGCCCGCTACCTGAGCTCGAAGGAAGTGTACGGGCCGCCGGTATCGATCGACGTGCTGCAGATCGAGCTCAATGCTCGCTTCTGACCGGAGCCGCGAATGAACACGACCCATCGCACGATGTTCGCAGCCGGCGTGGCCGGTGCGCTGCTGCTGGCGGCCGGAGGCGCGCACGCGCAGAGCATCGAGGACAAGCTGCGCAGCCAGTTGCGCTCGACCGTGCAGGAGCTGCGCCAGTTGCAGGACAACCAGGCCCAATTGCAGAGCGACAAGTCGGCGGCCGAGAAGCAGCGCGACGACGCGCTCGCGCAACTGAAGGCGTTGCAGGGGCAGCTTGCGGCGGCGCGCGGCGATTCGGGCGCCGAGGCAGCCGCGAAGCGTGCGCTCGCGCAGGAGCGCGCGGGCCGCGAGCAGGACGCGAAGTCGCTGGCGAAATACAAGTCGTCGTACGAGGACCTGCTCGCCGTGTCGCGCGCCCGCGATGCGCAGCATACGCAACTGCAGAAGGATGTCGCCGCGCGTGACACGCAACTGACAACCTGCCGGGCACACAATGCCGAGCTGTATCGCGTGGGGCACGAGATTCTCGACGCGTACGAGCATGTCGGGATCGGCACGTTCTTCTCGTCGCGGCAGCCGTTCGCGCAGTCGGCGCGCGTGAAGTATGACGATCTCGCGCAACGCTACGGCGATGCGCTGTATGCGGGCAAGTACGACCCGGCCGCACGTCCGGCCGCCGCGGCACCGGCGTCGGCTGCGTCGGCGAGCGCGCAGTGAACGCCCAATGAGCGCACGGCTTGAAGCCGCACTTGAACCGAACGGTTCGTTGAATACGGAGAAGACAGACATGCAAGACCAGCAACCGAACGCCGGCGCCGAACGCGCGGCACACGATGCGCCGATCGAAGCGATCAGCGCCGAGCGCCTCGCCGACGTGCTGCGCCGCGCGGGCTACCGCGTGACGGCCGCCGAGCAGAACGGCACGGTGCAACTGATGAGCGCGAGCCAGGGCATCGGCTTCGCGGTGCGCTTCGGCAATCCGGCCGCCGCGCTCGCGGCGCAGGGCGCCGATGCGCAGGCCGCCGCGCTGCCGTATATCGACTACACGCTGTCGTGCGTGTTGCAGGTGCAGGGCGAATTGCCCACCGAACTCGTTGCGGACTGGAACCGCAGCAAGCGCTTTGCGCGTCTCGCGAGCCACGGGGCATTTCTCGCGCTGGAGATGGACGTCGTCGTCGCGGGTGGCGTGTCCGAGCGCTACCTGCGCTCGACGATCGAGCTGTGGGATCGGTTGATCCAGGAATTCCTGCTGCACCTGCGCAACCGGCCCGCGATGGCCGAACAGGAAGCGGCGGCGCGTGCGGCGGCGAGCGAACCGGCGGCGGTTCCGGCCGAGGCTCCGGCTGCGCGCGAGGCCGCCGCGCAGTCATGAACGCCGCAAACCGGAGTGCCGGCCACCGGAGCGCCGGCCGCCGCATCGCCGCCGCGCTGCGCGCGCTGCTGCCGGATGGCCGGCCCCCGGGGCGTCGGCAGCTTGACGAGGGGCCGACGTCCGCCGCCGACGCACCCGCCGCGTGGGTGATGTATGCGGAAGGCGTCGCGCAAGGGCTGCGGACGGTGCTCGACGGCGACGAGGCGGCCGTGTGCCGGCTGCGCGCCGCTGTCGGGCGCTGGGCCGACCGGTTCGCCGATACCGGCGACGACGTGCCCGTGCTGCAGGTGCGCGCATGGTTCGACCGGCGCGGGCGCGTGACGCGGGTCGACAGCGCGCCGGTCAGCGACCCGGGGGCCGGCCATCCGGGGGCCAGTGATCCGGCGGTCGACGCTGCGCTGCGCGACGCGCTGGTGGGCCGCGCGGTCGGCACGGCGCCGCCGCGCGGGATGACGCAGCCGATCGTGATGCGCGTGACGCTGACGGGCATGCGCTAGCGCGGGACGGCGAGGAACGGAACGACGCGGACACCGTGCGACGGACGGTGTCCGCGCTTCAAAAGCAATCGAGAGGGCTGTCGAATCATGATGACGAAAATGAAGACGCTGGCAATGCTGGCGGGCAGTCTCGCGCTGAGCGTGTCGCTTGCCGCGCACGCACAGGACGACGTGATCGCGAACGCCGCGCAGGCGTCGGTCACGCAGGCGGACATCGCGGAGTTGTTGAAGGCGGTGAGCCCCGAAGGGCGCGAACGCCTCGCGGCCGATCCCGCGGCGCTCGACCAGGTCGTGCGTTCGACGCTGGCGCAGAAGGCCGTGCTGGCCGAGGCGAAAACGAAGGGCTGGGACAAGCAGGCGCAGGTACAGGCGGCCGTCGAGCAGGCGCAGCGCGACGTCGTCGCGCGCAGCTATCTGACGTCGGTGAGTACACCGCCGGCCGACTATCCGTCGGACGCGGAGATCCAGTCCGCGTATGACAAGAACCGAGCGGCGTTCACCGCGCCGCGCGCGCTGCACGTCGCGCAGATCTACCTCGCGGTGCCGCCGAACGCGGATGCCGCGACGCTCGACAAGACGCGCAAGCAGGCGGCCGATCTCGCGAACCGCGCACGCAGCGGCGATTTCGCGGCACTCGCGAAGGCCAACTCGCAGGACAAGGCGAGCGCCGCGAACGGCGGCGATCTCGGTTTCGTGCCCGACTCGTTGATGCTGCCGGCCGTCCGGCAGGCGGCCGATGCGCTGAAGCCGGGCCAGGTTTCAGCGCCGATCCAGACGCCGGCCGGCTTTCACGTCGTGAAGCTGATCGACGTGCGCGCGGCCGCGCCGCGCCCGCTGGCCGACGTGAAGGAGCAGTTGCGCACGATGCTGCGCGCGCAGCGCACGCAGCAGAATGCGCAGGCGTATCTGGCGAAGCTGGCCGCGAACGCGCCGATCAACGAAGACGCGCTGAAGAAAGCGCTCGCGTCTGCCCGGTAGGCGCACTCATGGCACCTGTCCGTTCGACGCCGCGCGTCGCGGCCCCCGACGCGCGCACGCCGGCGCGGCGTCGCTTGGCGGCCGCGTCCGACCGTCCGCGCATGCCGAAGGCGAACCCGTGGCCGGGCCGGCCCGGCGAATGGCCGACGCATTGCCCGCTTTGCTTCGGCGCGCTGGAGCCGTTGCCCGGCGCGGGCGGCTATGCGCGGCACCGCAGCGCACGGTGCTCCGCGCAGTGCGTGCTGACGACGCGCCAGTATCAGCCGGACGAGCTGACGATACGCGGCTCGCGCGACGCACCGATCGCCGCGCTCCATCGCGAGCGCTTCATCGCGCAGTGGCCGCGTCATTACGCGCTGATGCGGCGCGCGTGGCCCGCGCTCACGATCGGCCGCTTCATCGCGGTGATCGCATGCGTGGACGTCGCGGATCTCTGGTCGTACCGGATGCTGCGCGACGACGATCTCGCGGCCGTGCTGCTCGTGCTGGCCGGCTTCCTGCGCGTGCCGGATGTGCCGGGCGTCGCTACGTCGGGCGTCGATACGTCGGGCGCCGCTGCGCCGGCCGGCGATGCATGTGCGCCCACGGTGCGCTGGGTGCGATTCTGGTTCGACGCGAGCGTGCGCGACGTTGGCGATCTGTGGGCCGCCGGCAGCGACGCGCCGCTGCTGTTTCGCGTCGACTATCGCGAGCCGCTCGTCACGCCGTATCCGACCGGTGCGCAGGTGCAAGCTTGGCAGCCGGTCGACGGCATGCGCGATGCCTGGGCGCAGCACGCCGATGCGCATGCACCGGCCGTCGATGCGACCGATCGCGCGGCGTTCGAGCGCTTTCTGGCGCGCGCGCCGGCGTCGCGCGCGAATGTGTGAGTGCGGCGGCGCGAAAGCGATGAAGCCATCACTGAAGGAGCCGCGGATGAAGATGCGACGAAACGGAATCGCGACGATCGTCTGCCTGTTGCTGGCGGCCGGCGCCCATGCGCAGGGCAGCCGCGCGGCGGCGGGTGCGGCCATGCCAGCGCCGGCCAACCCGGGTTCGGCCGCGAAGCCGGTGTGCGTCGATGCGGAAGTCGACGGCAAGCGCGCGCTGTCGTACGACTGCCTGAGCCAGCAACTGAAACCGAAGGCCGACCCGCAGGCGGGCGCGTCGCAAACGGATTCGGAGCGGCTGTCGAAGCAGCCGTCGAACCGTCTAGGCACGTTCAACCTGTCGACCGAGCGGAACCGTTTCGGTTCGAACTGGGGCCGGTCGGTGACGCCGCAGCGGCCCGATGCGCCGGTCGCGGTGCCGCCGAAGTGATGCAGGCGGCCGGTCGCGCGGCGCGGGCATCGACGGGCCGGCGGCGTTCCGGCGCAAACCGACGAGGATCAGCGACATGAAAGCGGGCAAGCACACGGGCCGGGCGGCAGTGTTGCGGGCGATGGTGTTCGCGTTCGCCTGCGCGTGCTCGACGGCACAGGCCGCGGAGCGAGCCGCGCAGGCGGGGGCCGCCCCGCCGACCGTCGTGCTGCCGAACTTCGCCGCGCTGGTCCGGCGTGTCGGCCCGGCCGTCGTCAACATCAGCGTCACACGCGAAGTCACGCAGATGGGCATCCAGTTGCCGCCCGGCATCGCGCCCGATCATCCGCTCGCACCGTTTCTCGCGCGGCGCGTGATCGGCAACCGCGAGGAAGTGAGTCTCGGCTCCGGCTTCATCGTCAGTGCGGACGGCGTGATCCTGACCAACCGGCACGTGGTCGGCGACGCGGCCACCATCGACGTGAAGCTGACCGACAAGCGCCAGTTCAAGGGGCGCGTGATCGGCAGCGATCCCGTGTCCGACGTCGCGGTGATCCGCATCGACGCGCACAACCTGCCGGTCGTCGAGACCGGCGACCCCGCGCGCACGGAGGTCGGCGACTGGGTGATGGCGATCGGTTCGCCGTACGGGTTCGCGAACACGGTCACGCAGGGCATCGTCAGCGCGAAATCGCGCTCGTTGCCCGGCGAGCGCGCGATTCCGTTCATCCAGACCGACGTGCCGATCAACCCCGGTAATTCAGGCGGCCCGCTGTTCGACCTCGGCGGCCGCGTGATCGCGATCAATTCGATGATCTTCTCGAAGACGGGCGGTTATCAGGGGCTCGCGTTCGCGATCCCGATCGACATCGCGCTCGACGTGAAGGACCAGTTGCTGCGGACCGGCAAGGTCACGCGCGGCCGGCTCGGCGTGGCCGTGCAGGAAGTGAGCCAGGCGCTTGCGCGGTCGTTCGGCCTCGCGAGCCCGGACGGCGCGCTGATCACGATGGTCGAGCCGGACGGCCCGGCCGCGCACGCGGGCCTGCAGGCCGGCGACGTCGTGCTCGCGGTCGACGGCAAGCCGGTCGCCGAATCGGCGGACCTGCTCGGCTCCGTCGCGGGCATGCGTGCCGGGCGGCAGGCCGACCTGCTCGTGTGGCGCGCGGGCCGGGCGGTGCACGTGGTTGCGACGGTCGGCGCATTCGACAGCGGCACGGCGTCGGCCGGCGGCGAGCAAGGGCCCGCGCGGTTCGGGCTGGCGCTGCGTGCGGCGACGGAGCAGGAACGCCAGCGGCTCGGCGTCGGCCAGGCGCTCGTCGTCGAGCAGGCGAGCGGCCAGGCCGCCCGCGCCGGTTTGCAGCCGGGCGACATCGTGCTGTCGGTGAATGGCACGCCGGTCGCGAGCATCGGCGCGCTGATGACCGAGATCGACGCCGCGCACGGCAACGTCGCGCTGCTGGTCCAGCGCGGTGGCACGCGGCTGTATGTGCCGATCGAGATCGGGTGAACGGGCACAGCCGGGCGGCGCGAAGGCAACGCAAGAGCAGCACGAGAGCAGCACGAGAGCAGTGCGAGAGCAGTGCGAGGGCAGTGCGAGGGCAGTGCGAGGGCAACGCGACGGCAGCGCGAATGACCGCGCAAAGACCGCGCACGAAACGACACGCGGGCGATGCGTCGAAACGGGAGGCAGGATGAAGCGAATGCAGGAGTGGGGCGCATCCGGATGGCTGCGGGCGATCGTCGTCGCATCGGCGCTGGCCGCGTGTGCCGCGCCGGCCGCCGCGCAGACGGCCGACGTGCCGCAGACTTGGATCCGTTACGGGCAGCAGTTCCAGGCGTGGCTCGAAGCGGACGGCGACGCGGCCGACCGGCTGCACCGCTATCTCGAGGCGCGCGTGCTGAACGCGAGCGCTGATGCGCCGCCGCCCGCGATCGTCGTGCGCGCGTGGATCGGCCCGAACGGCGCCGTCACGCGGGTCGAATTCGCGTCGCTGGGCGATCCCGGCGCGGACGCGACGCTGCGGCAACTGCTGACGGCCGGCGGCCCGTTGGCCGAGCCGCCGCCGCCCGACATGCTGCAACCGTTGCGCGTGCGCCTGCGGCTCGCGCCGAATCCTGACGCGGCGGCCGCCGCACCGGCGTCGGCGGCGCGCACGCCATGACGCCCGGGCCGGCCGATATCGGCGGATATCGTAATAAGATATGAGGTTATTGCGTTGGCGGGGCGACGATGCCCTTTTTCCTCGAAAGGACCTACCCATGCAACTGACCCAGTTAGGCGGCCATGTCGCCCAATCCGGCTTCGCCGAAAAGCAGAAACATGCGCAAGCGCTGATGTACGGCATGGCCGACATCAACGAGTACGTATCCGGCGGCGTCTGCTACGACGCCGCGGCCTATGTCCGGTACCTGCTGCGCGGCGACGCGATGATCGCGCCCGGTACGCTGCTCGACACGATCGGCCAGCACTGGAAGACGCGGTTCAACTTCGAGACCGGCAACGAGTGGGACGGCCGCGCCAGCATTCCGGCGGGAACCGCGGTCGGTTTCTCCCGCGCCGGCAATGTCTTTCACGCCGCGATCGCGGTCGGCGGCAGCCGGATCCGGGCCGTGAACGGCGGCCGTCTGGGCAGCGGATGGATGTATGCGGTCGATCTGGCGCGCGTGCTTGAAGCGGATGCGGCCGGCGGCTTTACGTACGATCGCGCGAACATCCGAGTCTATCTGTCGCGCCTGTAGGCGACGCGGCGTCGACTACCGCGCCGGTCGCGGTCTTTCAGCCGCCCGAAGCGGGCGACGTCCGGGCGGCCGTGTTCCCGCCGTGCGGCGATTTCCGCATGGCGTCGCGCTGTCCATCGCTGCTATCCTCTCGACCGTGAAAGACTCTGCATGGGGTCGCGGATGCGCATGCTGCATCACGGCGAAGCGCGCGGGTGCGAGCCTGCGCGCGCGCTGGAGTAGCATGACTGAATATCCACGACGTTCCATGACCCGTTTCGTGACTGATTTCCTTCCGTCCATGTCCACATGGTCAAGACAACGATGAGCGACGCACCCGATCCTGCCGCGTCCGGCGACGAAGAATCGTCCGGCGGCGCTTCGTCCTATCTGGTGCCGGGGCTCGAACGCGGGCTGCGGATCCTCGCCGAATTCTCGGCGCGCGAGCCCGTGCTCGGCGCGCCCGAATTGTCGAAGCGCATCGGCATCCCGCGCACGACCACGTTTCGCCTGCTGCAGACGCTCGAGGCGCTCGGTTTCCTCGAGCGCGTGAACGGCGACCGTTATTTCCGGCTCGGCGTCGGCGTGCTGCGGCTCGGCTTCGAATACCTGAACTCGCTCGAGCTGACCGATCTCGGCGCGCCCGTGCTCGAACGGCTGCGCGATTCCACCGGTTTCTCGACGCACCTGCTGATCCGCGACCAGCGCGACGTCGTGTTCGTCGCGAAGGCGCAGAGCAATACGTCGATGTTCGGTTCGGTGAAGGTGCATGTCGGCACGCGCTTGCCTGCGCATGCGACCGTGCACGGCCACGTGCTGATGGGCGACCTGACGCGCGACGCGCTGCGCCAGCTCTATCCGGAAAAGCGGCTCGAACAGTTCACCGAGCGCACGCCGGGCACCGTCGACGAACTGTACGAACGCGTGCGCCATTACGCGCGGCTCGGTTATGCGGTCAGCGAGGCGGCGTTCGAAAGCGGCATCTCGGCGGTGACCGCGCCCGTGCGCGATCATTCGGGCTCGATCGTCGCGGCGATCACCGCGACGGTGCCGCGTTCGGAGATCGGCGAGGCCGGCGAGAAGGAACGGCTCGTCGAAGCCGTGTGCGGTGCGGCGGTCGACCTGTCGCAGCGCTTGAACTACCGTCCGCTCGAAAGCGACCCGACGTTCGCGCACGCACGCCACAAGGTCGCGATGTTCTGACGCACGGGCGGCGCATCCGGCATTGCAAACGACAAGAGCGGCCCGCGGGCCGCTCTTGTCGTTTTGGATGCCGAACGCCCGAAACCGCTCAGAACGAGTGGTGGATCCCGGTGAGCACGATCACCTGGTTCGCGGTGCTCGATACGCCTGCGGTGAAGAACGCGGCCTTCGCGCCGCCCGAACCGTGTTCGTACAACACGTTCGCATAGAGCTGCGTGCGCTTCGACAACGCGTAGATGTCGCCGAGCTCGACCTGCGTCCAGCGGCGGCCGGCCAGCGTCGTGGTCGCCGCACCACCCGCGATCGTGTTGAACGCGCTGCTGCGGTAGTTCACGCCCGCGTCATAACTCTGGAACGTATCCGAATGGCCGTTCGACTGCATCTTCGTGCGCGTGTAGAGGCCGTGCACGAGGAAGTCGCCGAACTGGTACGACGCGCCCGCGCCGATGTTCTCGACCTTGTTTGCGATATAGCCGTTCGCGGTGTTCTGCCCCTGGAACGAAGCGATACCCGTCTGGCCGATCAGGATCGAGCGGTCGTGTTCGTTCGAGTAGACGGCCGACGCCTTGAACGGCCCGTTCGCATAGTTCAGCGCGACGCCGACCGACTTGCCGGTCGAGAAGTTCGTCGTGTTGCCGAGCGCCAGCATCGCCGCGGCCGAGAAGCCCGCGTAGGTCGGCGAGCGGTACTTCACCGAATTGTTGTACGGCACGTTGCCGGTCGCGGCGAGCCCGTCGATGTTGCCGGGGTGGAAGGCGTACCAGCTCAGCGCGAGGTAGGCCGTGCTGAGCGGATCGAGATAGTCGAACGACAGCGGCGTCTGGCGGCCGAGCGTCAGCGTGCCGTAACGGTCCGAGCTGAGGCCGACGAATGCCGCGCGGTTCCAGATCGTGTTCGCGGTCGCGAACTGGCCGTTGTTCGTATAAAAGCCGTTTTCGAGCTGGAAGATCGCCGACAGGCCGTCGCCGAGGTCTTCCTTGCCTTTCAGGCCCCACCGATCGGGCTGCGTGTTGCCCTGGATCATTGCCCACTTCGCGTGGCCGCCGACGTTGTTCACGTACGCGATGCCCGCATCCAGGCTGCCGTACAGCACCACGCTGCTCTGCGCCCACGCGCCCGACACGGCGCCCAATCCGATCACTGCTGCTGCTACCGCATGCTTGACCATTTGATCTCCTGACTCTCCAACCTGATGAAAACGTGCCGTGGCGGCATGCGTAGGGACGGCCGGCCGTCACGCGTGTTCCACCGCCGGATGGGCATTTAGTGTGTTCCATATAAGGAACAGTGTGCCTCTGATGGAATGGAGTATAGAGGTGTCATGTCCGTGATCAAAAATATTTTTTTCGGGACGGATGGGGTCCGGGGCGATGCTAGGAACCGGTGCGCGAAGCCCGCAAAAAGGGTATAACTCCCTGCCACACAACAAAAAATTACATTTGATAGGGTAGTCGGAGGCGACGGCCGACTCGACGGTCGGTGTTTTCCCTAGGACATGCAGCTTTTTGTTTTACTCATGGAAAGTCGCTCCTATAATCACCATCCATAAACTGATGTTCCTAATATGGAACAAACGAGAAGCAAACCGAGAGTCGATCAGAAGGAAGGGTGTGAGATGTCTGAACAATGGATTTGCGCCGGACACGCCGGCGCGCTGTCGGAAGACACGCCGATCGAGTTCAAGCGGACCGACGGCGTCGAAATCGGGATCTACCGCGTCGGCGACGACGTGTATGCGCTCGAGAACGTGTGCCCGCATGCGTACGCGCTGCTGACGCAGGGGTTCGTCGACGAAGGCACGGTCGAATGCCCGCTGCACGAGGCCGTGTTCGACATCAAGACGGGCGAATGCCTGAAGGGTCCGGGTGGACGCGCGCTGAAGCAGTACGCGGTGCGCCTCGCCGGCGAGGAAATCCAGATCAAGGTGGAATGACATGAACGAAGCGACCGTCAACTTCAATCCCTTCCTGAAGCCGTGGGTGGCGCCGCAGCCGAACAACGTTGCCGGCAAGGGGCAGATCGAGATCCCCGGCCAGGTCGAGAACCGGATCTGGCAGAACCGCAAGGCCGCGCCGACCCAGTACGAGAACGACCTCGGCGATGCGCTCGAACGCGTGTTCGAAGCCGGCGCGACCGAGCTGGACGACGTCGTCGCGGGCCTGAACCGCATCGGCTTCCGCGCACCGGACGGCACGCCGTGGACACCGGAGCGCTTCCGCGCCGAAATGGCCGCGCTCGCGGAATGACCGCGCCGCGCGCGTGACCCGCCGACCCGACGACAACCGCATCCGGAGCACACTGATGACGTCCCCCGTACAACACGCTTCCCAACACGACCCGGTCCGTGACTATCTCGACCGCGGCATCAAGAACTACTGGTATCCCGTCGCGCCGAGCTGGCAGGTGTCGAATGCACCCGTCGGCCTGACGCGCCTGTCCGAGCAGATCGTGCTGTGGCGCGATCACGAGGGCAAGGTTCACGCACTCGAAGATCGCTGCCCGCACCGCGGCGCGCGGCTGTCGCTCGGCTGGAACCTCGGCGGCAGCATCGCCTGCTGGTATCACGGCATCGAGATCGGCGGTGACGGCACGGTCGACAAGGTGCCGGCCGTCGCGAACTGTCCGCTCGAAGGCATGAAGTGCGTGAAGTCCTATCCGGTCGAAGAGAAGGCCGGCGCGATCTTCCTGTGGTTCGGCGACGAAGCGCACGGCGAGCCGGCGCCGCTGAACCTGCCCGAGGAACTGGTCGCCGACGAGTACGGCCACTTCCTGTGCGTGTCGAACTGGAAGTGCAATTACCAGTACGCGATCGACAACGTGATGGACCCGATGCACGGCGCGTACCTGCACGCGACGTCGCACTCGATGGCCGAAGGCGACAAGCAGGCCGACATGCGCGTGCGCAAGACGGAAACGGGCCTGATGTTCGAGAAGATCGGCCAGCGCGACGTGAACTTCGACTGGGTCGAACTCGGCGAAACCGGCTGCCTGTGGATGCGCCTCGCGATTCCGTACAAGCAGAAGTTCGGCCCCGGCGGCAACTTCGGGATCATCGGTTTCGCGACGCCGGTCGACGGCGACAACTGCCAGGTCTACTTCTGGCGCACCCGCAAGGTCAGCGGCTGGCAGCGCGACGTGTGGCGCTTCATGTACCGCAACCGCCTCGAAGGGCTGCACTGGGATGTGCTCGAGCAGGACCGCTACGTCCTCGAAAGCCTCGCGCCGCACGCGCGCGATCACGAATACCTGTACCAGCACGACGTCGGCATCACGCGTGTGCGCCGGATGCTGCGCCAGCGCGCGCAGGAACACCTGTCCGCGCTCGACGCGCATCGCGCGGCGCAAGCCGCCGCGGAGCCCGCGAATGGCTGAATTCGCACCGGTCGTGTCGCTCGCGGGGCGCCGCGTGCTCGTCACCGGCGGCGCGCGCGGTCTCGGCGCGGCGTTCGTGAAGGCGCTCGTCGCCGCGGGCGCGCAGGTCGCGTTCGGCGACGTGCTGGCCGACGAAGGCCGTGCGCTCGCCGCGCAACTGTCGGAAGCCGGCCATGCCGCACATTTCTTCGCGCTCGACCTGGCCGACCCGGCCAGCATCGACGCATTCGTCGCGCAGGGCGCGGCGGCACTCGGCGGCATCGACGCGCTGATCAACAACGCGGCGATCACGAACTCGGGCGGCAAGCTGTCGACGGAGCTCGACGTGTCGACGTGGGACGCCGTGATGAACGTGAACGTGCGCGGCGTGTGGCTCGTCAGCAATGCAGCGCTGCCGCATCTCGCGAAGTCGGGCCGCGGCGCGATCGTGAACCTCGCCTCGGACACCGCGCTGTGGGGCGCGCCGCGGCTGCTCGCGTACGTCGCGAGCAAGGGCGCGGTGATCGCGATGACGCATGCGCAGGCGCGCGAGTTCGGCGCGCACGGCGTGACGGTCAACGCGATCGCGCCGGGGCTGACCGAAGTCGAGGCAACCGCCTACGTGCCGGCCGAGCGTCATGCGTTCTACATGCAGGGCCGCGCGCTGACGCGCGCGCAGGTGCCTGACGACGTGACGGGCCCCGTGCTGTTCCTGCTGTCGGACGGCGCGCGCTTCGTGACGGGCCAACTGCTGCCGGTGAACGGCGGCTTCGTAATGAATTGATGTTTTCACCCTTGATGAAGGAGTTGACGATGGCGGACGCCGATCTCGAACGCAAGTCGTGGGACCAGCCGGAAGGCGCAAGCTTCAACGACTGGATGGAAGGGCGCGTTGCGCGCTACGCGACGCGGCGCTACGACTGGGACGCACTGAAGTTCCAGGCCGACTACGACCCGAAGTACCGCCGTGCGCAGATGCGCTATGTCGGTACCGGCGGCACGGGCGTCGCAAAGGACGTCAACACGGTGCCGGCCGGCAACTTCACGTTCTCGACGATGGTCATCCCGGCCGGCAACATCGGCCCGAGCCACATCCACATCGACGTCGAGGAAATCTTCTTCGTGCTGCGCGGCAAGATGAAGGTGATCTGCGAGCGCGACGGCGAGACGTGGGAAGCGATCCTCGGCGAGCGCGACCTGATCTCGGTGCCGCCCGGCGTGTATCGCACGGAAATCAACATCGGCGAGGAAGACGCGCTGATGTGCGTGATGCTCGGTTCGTCGAAGCCCATCACGCCGACCTATCCGCCCGATTCGCCGCTCGCGAAGATCAAGCGTTGAGACGGGGCAGGTGAAGCAATGAGTGTCATCGACAAACGTGAACGCGACCGCACCGCGGCGTTCGCCGCGCTGCTCGGGCAGTTTCCCGAGCAGCGTTGCGCAGCCGGCGCGGCGGGCACGATCGGTTATCGCGAGGCCGGCGCGCAGCATGCGGGCCGCGCGCTGCCCGTCGTGCTGCTGCACGGGATCGGCTCGGGCGCCGCATCGTGGGTGTGCCAGCTCGACGCGCTCGGCGCATCGCGGCGCGTGCTCGCGTGGGATGCGCCCGGTTATGGCGTATCGACGCCCGTGCACGGCGCGTCGCCGACCGCCGCCGATTACGCGGCAGCGCTGAACGCGTGGCTCGAGGCACTCGGCATCGAACGCTGCGTGCTGGTCGGGCATTCGCTCGGCGCGATCGTCGCGGGCGGTCTCGCCCGCGCGATGCCCGCGCGGATCGCCGGCCTGCTGCTGGTGTCGCCTGCGGGCGGCTATGGCAGCGCACCCGCCGAAACGCGCGAATCGCGCCGCGATGCGCGGCTCGCGATGCTCGCGGAACTCGGCCCGGCCGGGCTCGCCGAGCAGCGCAGCGGCAACATGCTGTCCGGTTTCGCGAGCGAGGATGCCCGCGCGTGGGTGCGCTGGAACATGGCGCGCATCGTGCCGGCCGGTTATGCGCAGGCCACGCATCTGCTCGCGAACGCCGATCTCGCGACCGATCTCGCCGGTTTTCGCGGCCGCACGGCCGTGGCCGTCGGCGCGAACGACGCGATCACGCCGCCCGCCGCATGCGAGCGGATCGCCGCGGCTGCGCACGTCGGGCTGCAGGTGATTCCGCAGGCAGGCCATGCCGGTTACGTGGAAGCGCCGGCCGTTTATTCCGCACTGATCGACACGTTCTGCCGTCAGTGCGATACGCAGCGAGGACTGGGATGAACGAACCGCTGCAACAACAAGAACCCGAGAACACGAAGGCGGATGCCGGCTACGTGGTGCCGGGCCTCGAACGCGGGCTGCGGATTCTCGCCGAATTCTCGCCGCGCGAGCCCGTGCTCGGCGCGCCCGAGTTGTCAAAGCGGCTCGGCATTCCGCGCACGACGGTGTTCCGTCTGCTGCAGACGCTCGAATCGCTCGGCTTCCTCGAGCGGGCGGACAAGGATCGCAACTACAAGCTCGGCATCGCCGTGCTGCGGCTCGGCTTCGAATACCTGAGCTCGCTGGAGCTGACCGATCTCGGCCTGCCGGTGATCGAGAGCCTGCGCGACGCGACCGGCTTCACGACGCACATCGTGATCCGCGACGGCCGCGACGTCGTGTTCGTCGCGAAAGCGCAGAGCCAGGCGCCGGTGTTCAGCTCGATCCGCGTGAACGTCGGCACCCGCTTGCCCGCGCATGCGACGACGCACGGCCATGTGCTGATGGGCGACCTGTCGCTGAAGGAGCTGCGCGCGCTGTATCCGCAAGGCATGCTGAACCGGATGACGAACGCGACGCCGGAGACGGTCGATGCGCTGTACGAAGTGATCCGCGAGGATGCGCTGCGCGGTTATGGCGTCAGCAACTCGTCGTTCGAGCGCGGCATCTCGGTGGTCACGGCACCCGTGCGCAACGAGACGCAGAGGATCGTCGCGTGCATCACGGTGACGGTGCCGCGGCCGGAGATCGACGCGGCGCTGATCGCGGACGGGCTGATCGACAAGGTGCAGCGCGCGGCGGCGGAACTGTCGCGGCGGCTCAATTACCGCTCGGATGACGAGCACACGTTTCTCAAGGCGTTAGGACTCCGATGATTCAGATCGATCTGACCGGGCAGGTTGCGGTGGTGACGGGCGGTTCGTCCGGCATCGGCCTCGCGACCGCCGAACGGTTCCTGCAGGCCGGCGCATCGGTCGCGATTTGCGGCCGCGACAGCGATCGCCTCGCACGCGCCGCGGCGAGGCTCGGCGAACAATATCCGGGCGCGCAACTGCTCGCCGAGCGCTGCAACGTGCTCGACGAAGCCGACGTGGCCGCATTCGCGCAAGCGGTGTCCGCCCGCTTCGGCCGTGCCGACATGCTGGTGAACAACGCAGGCCAGGGCCGCGTATCGACCTTCGCCGATACGACCGACGACGCGTGGCGCGAAGAGCTCGAATTGAAGTACTTCAGCATCATCCGCCCGACGCGCGCGTTCCTGCCGCTGTTGCGCGATGCGCAGGCGCCGACGATCACCTGCGTGAACTCGCTGCTCGCGCTGCAGCCCGAGCCGCACATGGTCGCGACGTCGTCGGCGCGTGCGGGCGTGCTGAGCCTCGTGAAGTCGCTCGCGACCGAACTGGCGCCGCAGCGCATCCGCGTGAACTCGATCCTGATCGGCATCGTCGAGTCGGGTCAGTGGCGCCGCCGCTACGAAGCGCAGGCGCAAGCCGGCGAAAGCTGGGAGGAATGGACGGGGGCGCTCGCGCGCAAGAAGAACATTCCGCTGAATCGCTTCGGCAAGCCCGACGAGGCCGCCTGGGCACTTTTTTATCTCGCAACGCATCTGTCGTCCTATACGACGGGCAGCCATATCGACGTTTCTGGAGGCTTTGCACGCCATGTCTAAAAAAACCACGGTTGGCGAGCTGATTGCCGCCTTTCTCGAGCAGTGCGGCGTGAAAACCGCATTCGGTGTCATCTCGATCCACAACATGCCGATCCTCGACGCGATCAACTCGCGCGGCAACATCCGCTATGTCGGCGCGCGCGGCGAAGCGGGCGCGGTGAACATGGCCGACGGCCTGGCCCGCGTGTCGGGCGGCCTCGGCGTCGCGTTCACGAGCACGGGCACGGCGGCGGGCAACGCGGCCGGCGCGATGGTCGAGGCACTGACGGCCGGCACCGCGATGCTGCATATCACGGGGCAGATCGAGACGCCGTACCTCGACCAGGATCTCGCGTACATCCACGAAGCACCCGACCAGCTGACGATGCTGGACGCGATCTCGAAGGCCGCGTTCCGCGTGCGCACGGTCGAAACCGTGCTGCCGACGATCCGCGAAGCCGTGCGCATCGCGCAGACCGCACCGACGGGCCCCGTGTCGGTCGAGATTCCGATCGACATCCAGGCTGCCGAAATCGAATGGCCGGAAGACCTCGCTCCGGCACACGTCGCGGTGAGCGAGCACGATGCCGCACGCGTCGCGAAGCTCGCCGACGCGCTCGCGGCCAAGCGCCGCCCGCTGCTGTGGCTCGGCGGCGGCGCGCGCCACGCCCGCGAGGAAGTCGAACGCCTCGTGAAGCTCGGCTTCGGCGTCGTGACGAGCGTGCAGGGCCGCGGCGTGCTGCCCGAGGATCATCCGGCGACGCTCGGCGCGTTCAACGTGCATGCGTCCGTCGAAGCGTTCTACAAGACCTGCGATGCGCTCGTCGTGGTCGGCTCGCGCCTGCGCGGCAACGAGACGCTGAAGTACAAGCTCGCGCTGCCGCAGCCGCTGTTCCGGGTCGATGCCGACGCACTCGCCGACAACCGCGGCTACCGCAACGAACTGTTCGTGCACGGTGATTCGAAGCGCGTGCTGGCCGAACTGGCCGATCGCCTCGAAGGCCGCCTGTCGGTCGATCCGCAGTTCGCGGCCGATCTCGCGGCGGCTCGCGAGCAGGCCGTCGCCGATGTGGCGAAGGGCCTCGGGCCCTACAAGCAGCTCGTCGATACGCTGCAGGGTGCCGTTGGCCGCGACTACAACTGGGTGCGCGACGTGACGATCTCGAACAGCACGTGGGGCAACCGCCTGCTGAAGATCTTCGAACCGCGCGCGGGCGTGCATGCGCTCGGCGGCGGCATCGGCCAGGGGATCCAGATGGGCATCGGCGCGGCGCTGGCGGGCGCCGCCGCGAAGACGGTCTGCCTGGTCGGCGACGGCGGCCTGATGGTCAACGTCGGCGAGCTCGTGACGGCCGTGCAGGAAAACGCGAACGTGATGATCGTGCTGATGAACGACCAGTGCTACGGCGTGATCCGCAACATCCAGGACGCGCACTACGGTGGCCGCCGCTGCTTCGTGCAATTGCACCAGCCCGATTTCGCGCAGTTCTGCGCGAGCTTCGGCCTCACGCACTACCGGATCACGTCGCTCGACCAGGCCGAAGCGATCGTGCGCGACGGGATGGCGAAGGAAGGGCCGGTGATGGTCGAAGTCGACATGCTGTCGGTCGGCTCGTTCGCATCGTCGTTCGCAGGCCCGCCGGTAAAGAAGGAAGCGCCGTCGGAGCGCCAGTATGCGTAACGCGCACGCACCCGTCGACGTCGCGATGATCGGCTTCGGCGCGATCGGCGCGGCCGTGTACCACGCGGTCGAGCACGATGCGTCGCTGCGCATCGCGCACGTGATCGTGCCCGAACACCAGCGCGCCGAGGTGCAGGGCGTGCTGGGCGGCGCGGTGGAGGTCGTGTCGTCGGTCGACGCGCTGGCGCGCCGCCCCGAGTTCGCGCTCGAATGCGCGGGCCACAGTGCGCTCGTCGATCACGTCGTGCCGCTGCTGAGGGCCGGCACCGACTGCGCGGTCGCATCGATCGGCGCGCTGTCCGATCTCGCGCTGCTCGACGTGCTGTCGCAGGCCGCCGACGAAGGCGACGCGACGCTGACGCTGCTGTCCGGCGCGATCGGCGGCATCGATGCGCTGGCTTCCGCGAAGCAGGGCGGACTCGACGAAGTGCTGTACGTCGGCCGCAAGCCGCCGCTCGGCTGGCTCGGCACGCCGGCCGAGGAGCTGTGCGACCTGCGTGCGATGACCGAAGAGAAGGTGATCTTCGAAGGCACCGCACGCGACGCCGCGCGGCTGTATCCGAAGAACGCGAATGTCGCGGCGACCGTCGCGCTCGCGGGCCTCGGCCTCGATGCGACGCGCGTGCGCCTGATCGCCGATCCGGCCGTCGCGCGCAACGTGCACCGCATTACCGCGCGCGGCGCATTCGGCGAGATGTCGCTGGAAATGAGCGGCAAGCCGCTGCCCGACAACCCGAAGACGTCCGCGCTGACGGCGTTCTGCGCGATCCGCGCGCTGCGCAATCGCGCGGCCCGCTGCGTGATCTGAGCGGCGCTGCGGGAAATGGAACGTCCGCCCGCGCCACGGCGAGGGCGGGTGCGCAGAGACAGATTTGTGGAACTTGTGACATGACACCTTTCGATACGAGCCTGGTACCCGACGGCAACATCCTGATCGGCGGCGAGTGGCGGCGCGGCCGTGGCGCGCCTTACGCCAGCATCTATCCGGCCGACCAGTCGCTGAACATGGAAGTGTCGACGGCGAACGCCGAAGACGCGGCCGACGCCGTCGAAGCCGCCGACGCGGCATGGCGCCGTGCCGACTGGGCCGGGCTGAAGCCGCACCAGCGCGCGCAGGTGCTGTACCGCATCGCGGATCTGATCATGCAGCGCCACGAGGCGCTCGCGAACCTGCAGCGCCGCGACAACGGCAAGCCGATCGGCGAGACGCGCGTGCTGGTGGCCAGCGCCGCGAACACGTTCCGCTATTTCGCGGCCTGCCTCGAAACGCTCGACGAAGAACTGACGCCGTCGCGCGGCGACTACCTGACGATGAGCGTGTACGAGCCGATCGGCGTGATCGCGGCGATCACGCCGTGGAACTCGCCGATCGCGTCCGATGCGCAGAAGCTCGCGCCGGCACTCGCCGGCGGCAACGCGGTGGTGCTCAAACCGGCCGAAGTCACGCCGCTCGTGTCGCTCGCGCTCGCGCGCATCTGCGAGGAAGCCGGCGTGCCGAAGGGTGTGCTGAGCGTGCTGCCGGGCAAGGGCTCGGTGATCGGCGACGTGCTCGTGCGCCATCCGCTGGTGAAGAAGGTGTCGTTCACGGGTGGTACCGAAGTGGGCCGCGGCATCGCGCGCATCGCGGCCGAGAAGCTGATGCCCGTGTCGCTCGAACTCGGCGGCAAGTCGCCGACGATCGTGTGCGACGACGCCGATCTCGATCACGCGGTCAACGGCGTGCTGTACGGCATTTTCAGCTCGTCGGGCGAAGCGTGCATCGCGGGCTCGCGGCTGTTCGTGCAGCGCGCGGTGTACGACGAATTCATGAAGCGCCTGGTCGCGGGCGCACGCAAGCTGCGCGTGGGTGACCCGACGCGGCCCGACACGCAGATGGGGCCGCTGATCACCGCGAAGCACCGCGAATCGGTGGAGCGCTACGTCGCGCTCGGCCTGGAAGAAGGCGGCCGCCTGCTGTGCGGCGGCGAGCGGCCGTCGGGCGACGGGCGCGAGGACGGCTTCTTCTATCAGCCGACGATACTCGAAGGCTTGCCGAACAGTGCGCGCATCTGCCAGGAAGAAATCTTCGGGCCCGTGCTCGTCGCGATGCCGTTCGACGATGAAGCGTCGCTGATCGCGCAGGCGAACGACAGCGTGTTCGGCCTTGCCGCCGGCATCTGGACGCGCGACTACAAGCGTGCATGGCGCATCGCGCGTGCGCTGGAGACGGGCACCGTCTGGATCAACACGTACAAGCTGTTCTCGATCTCCACGCCGTTCTCCGGCTGGAAGGAGAGCGGGATGGGGCGCGAGAAGGGGCGTCTCGGTATCCGCGAGTACATGCAGCAGAAGAGCCTCTACTGGGGTTTGAACGACGCGCCGCTGCCGTGGGCGAACTGAGCGAAGGGGAAAAACGCAATGAGCATTTTGGGAATCGAGCAGATCACGTACGGCGTCGACGATCTCGCGACCTGCCGGCGCTTTTTCGCCGACTGGGGGCTGAAGGAAGTCGCGCACGACGACACGCGCGCGCGTTTCGAGACGATGAACGGCTGCACCGTGCTGGTCGTCAAGGCCGACGATCCGGCGCTGCCGCCCGCGTTCGAGGCCGGCCCGACGCTGCGTGAGGTCACGTGGGGTGTCGCGACGCAGGGCGAACTCGATGCGCTGCGCACGAAGCTTGCCGGCCAGCCGGGGTACTACGCACAGGACGATGCGGTCGGCTGTATCGACCCGAACGGGATGGCGATCCGCGTCGAAGTCACGCGCAAGCGCGAACTCGACATCACGGGCTCGCCGTCGAACGTGTGGGGCCAGACGCTGCGCGTCGACCAGCCGAGCCCGATCTATGCACGCGCGGAGCCGGTCGAGGTCGGGCACGTCGTGTTCTTCACGAACTGCCTCGACGCACAGGAAACGTTCTATCACGATCTGCTCGGCTTCGAGATGTCCGATCGCTACCCGGGCCGCGGCGCGTTCATGCGCTGCGCGCCGCACGGCGGCCATCACGACCTGTTCCTGCTCGCGCTGCCGAACGGCAAGCGTGGCTTGAACCACGTCGCGTTCACCGTGCGCGACATCCATGAAGTGTTCGGCGGCGGCATGCATATCGACCGCTGCGGCTGGGAAACGCAACTCGGACCGGGTCGCCACCCGGTATCGTCCGCGTACTTCTGGTACTTCCAGAATCCGGCCGGCGCGCTGATCGAGTACTACGCGGACGAGGACGTCCTGACGCCCGACTGGCAGCCGCGCGAATTCGAGCCGGGCCCGACCGTGTTCGCCGAGTGGGCCGTCGACGGCGGCCTCGACGGCAACACTCGCCGGCAGAAGAACGCGAAGGCGCCGGAAGGCAAGTTCATGACGGAGCGCAAATCGTGACCGAAGCGAACACACAGGCGCAGCCCGCGCCCGGCACGGTCGTCGTGATCGGCGGCGGGCAAGCCGCCGGCTGGGTGCTGAAGACGCTGCGCGCCGAAGGCTACACGGGCCGTCTCGTGATGATCGCCGACGAGCCGCATCTGCCGTACGAGCGCCCGCCGCTGTCGAAGGCCGTGCTGGCCGGCGACGCCGACATCGAAACCGTGCGCGTCGTGCGACCCGACGAATTCGACGCGCTGAACGTTGAAGCATGGCAGCCGGAACGCGCGGCATCGATCGACCGTGCGCGCCGCGTGGTGCGTACCGAAAGCGGTCGCGAGATCGAATACGACCGGCTCGTGATCGCGACCGGCGGCACGTCGCGCCGCCTGCCCGACACGATCGTGAAGACGCCGAACCTGCATTACCTGCGCACGCTCGACGAAGCGGCCGCGCTCGGCGAGAAGCTGCGGGCCAGCCAACGCGTGCTCGTAATCGGCGGCGGCTGGATCGGCCTCGAAGTCGCGGCCACTGCGCGCAAGCTCGGCGTCGAGGCGGTTGTGGTCGAAGGCGCGCCGCGGCTGTGCGGGCGCTCGGTGCCGCAGATCGTGTCGGATTTCCTGCTCGACCTGCATCGCGCGAACGGTGTCGACGTGCGTCTCGGCGCGGCGCTCGCGTCGCTCGATGCGCAGCCGGACGATGCATCGAAGGTGCGCGCGACGCTCGCCGACGGTACGACGATCGACGCCGATTTCGCGGTGGCCGGCATCGGCCTCGCGCTGAACGCGTCGCTCGCGAGCGATGCGGGGCTGGCTGTCGACGACGGCATCGTCGTCGACGAATTCGGCGCGACGAGCGATCCGGCGATCTTCGCGTGCGGCGACGTCGCGAACCATCACAACGGCTGGCTGAAGCGGCGCGTGCGGCTCGAATCGTGGGCCAACGCGCAGAACCAGGCGATCGCGGCCGCGAAAGCCGTGCTCGGCGTGCGCGCGCCGTACGCGGAGATTCCGTGGTTCTGGTCCGATCAGTACGACGTGAACCTGCAGATCCTCGGCGATCTGCCGGCCGATGCACAGCTCGTCGTGCGCGGCGATCTCGCCGCGCGCCGTGCGACGCTGTTTTTCTTGGGCGATGGGCATGTGAGAGGTGTCATCGCCGTGAACAACGCACGTGAGCTGAAGCTCGCGCGCAAGTGGATGAACCAGGGCCGGGCAGTGGATACGGAAGCCCTGGCAGACACGACCAAAGCGCTTGCCTGACCGGCGAAAGACCAGGAGACACCCCACATGAGCACTTTCGACAACGTCGTGGCCGGCCAGGCCGCGACGGAAGCTGCCGCCTCCACGCCCGGCGCGATCATCGCGCGGCTCGAGCGGCTTCCCGGCAACGCGATGCAGATTCGCGCGCGCGTGCTGATCGGCACCGCGACGTTCTTCGACGGCTTCGACGTGATCACGATCGCGGCGACGCTGCCGCTGCTGATTCACAAATGGGGGCTGTCGCCGACGCAGATCGGCATGCTGATCGCGTCCGGCGCGATCGGCCAGCTGATCGGCGCGTTCCTGTTTCCCGCGCTGGCCGAGAAGCACGGCCGCGTGAAGGCGATCGCGTGGAGTTCGGCCGTGATCGGCGTCACGAGCATCGCGTGCGGCTTCGCACCGACTTTCGAGGTGTTCGTGCTGCTGCGGATCCTGCAGGGGCTCGGGCTGGGCGGCGAGCTGCCGGTCGCCGCCACGTATATCAACGAGATCACGCGCGCGCATGGCCGCGGCCGCTTCGTGCTGCTGTACGAGATCGTGTTCCCGATCGGCCTGCTCGTGTCGATGGCGCTCGGCGCATGGCTCGTGCCGCGGTTCGGCTGGGAGATCATGTACTTCGTGGGCGGCCTGCCGCTGCTGCTGTCGTTCGTGCTCACGCGTCTCGTGCCGGAATCGCCGCGCTGGCTCGCGTCGCGCGGGCGTCTCGCGGAAGCGGGGCGCTCGGTGGGCGTGTTCGAAGCGTCCGTGCGCGGCGAGCTGCCGCCCGCCACGCAGGCGGCCGCGTTCGACGAGATGGTGCGCCAGCACCCGAAGCGCAAGATGAGCGACCTGTTCAGCGCCGCGTATCGCAAGCGCACGCTCGCGGTGGCGACGCTGTGGGCGACCTGCGGGTTCATCCAGTACGGGCTGTCGACGTGGCTGCCGACGATCTACAAGAACTTCTATCACGCGCCGCTGCAGCTCGCGCTGAACCTCGCGGTGATCGGTTCGGTGATGGGCGTGCTCGGGTCGCTGGCGTCGGCGCTGCTCGTCGACAAGCTCGGCCGCAAGCCGGTGATCGTGTGGTCGTTCGTGCTGTGCGCACTGTCGCTGGCGTTCGCGGGCATCTATCACGCGTCGTCGGTGTATGTCGTCGCGGTCTTCTGCTCGCTGTCGCTCGGGTTGATGGCGTCGGGGTTCATTACCGCATACGTCTATACGCCGGAACAGTATCCGACGAGCATCCGCGCGTCGGGCTGCGGGCTCGGCAGCGCATGGCTGAAGATCGCGTCGTTCGTCGCGCCGATGGTCGTGCCGCACGCGATCATCGGCGGGAACCTTGCGCCGGCGTTCTACCTGATCGGCATCGTGCCGCTGATCGCGGCGGTGACCGTGCATTTCGTCGGGATCGAGACGAAGGGGAAGGTGCTCGAGGCGCTCGAAGCATAAGCGCGGCCGGCGGTAACGGACGAAGTGCACAGGCCCGGACGATGTCCGGGCCTTTTTGTTGGGGGCGATGCGGTGCGTCGTCGGACAGCGCGCTGTACGGATTGCTCGCGAGCGATCGCCGCGCGTGATGCCGCCGGGCCGGATCACTTCGCGGCGGGAACGATCGCGAACACGTCCACTTCGACCAGCATGATGCGGTTGTTCGGGGCGGCCGGGTTCAGCCCGCCGCGTTCGATTCGAAGGCTGACCAGTGGTCGAGCGACGCGCTCACGGTTGCGCGAGCCAGCCCTCGACCGTTTCTTTCCCGCGCAGCGTCGCAACCCACCGCTCGGGTAACGCCGGCTCGCCATACAGCACGCCGGCGAGGCTGCCGGCGATTGCGGCGGTCGTATCCGTATCGTTGCCGAGCGCGATCGCGCGCTTCACGCAGTCTTCGTAGCTGCCCGTCGACAGCAGGCAATGGATGGACGACCAGAAGCTGTCGACCACGTAACCGGAGCCTTGCGGCGCGTCGAAGCGGCCGTCGAGCACGACTTTCAGCTCGATCTCGTCGGCCGTGCCTTCGTAACGCGCCAGCAGTTCGTCTTCCGCCGCGCGCACCGCGTCGGGCGCCTGCTGGCCGTCGACGATGCCCATTGCGGCCAGGCAATAGAGTGCACAGCAAAGCTGCGAGCGCGCGTGGCCGTGCGTGACGACACTCTGCTTGCGCGCGAGCCGGATCGCTTCGTCGCGTGACGCGGCGACCATGACCACCGGAAAGCAGCGCATCAGCGAGCCGTTGCCGTTGTCGCGCTCGTCGCCGGGGCCCGCCGCCGCCGGAGCCGCACCGGCTGCCAGCGCGTGGAGTGCCCGCTGCGTCTGCAGGCCGACGTCGAACACGCGGCCGTCCGGCGTGAACGCGCCGCGATGAAACCAGTGCTGCAGGTTGTCGGCGAACGTGTCGAGATTCAGGTCGCGGTCCTGTCGCAGTGCATCGAGCAGCGCGAGCGCCTGCGCGCCGTCGTCGCTCCAGGTGCCGGGCGGCACGCCGTCGTGCGCGCGCGCGAAGCCCGGTGGCGGCGTCATGTCGATCGCGGCGGGAGGCGGGATCGATGCGGCGTCGTGGAATTCGTAGGGCACGCCCAGCGCGTCGCCGATCAGCAGGCCAAGCAGGCCGCCGCGCAGGCGGGATCGTCGGTTCGGAATCGCGGTCATCGGGAGAGGTTCGGGTTGGCGGCTTGCGTCGCGGATCACCGTGCAGACTAGACCATTCGCCTTCGCATGCCTAGCCGATGCAGCGCCGCCACTGCGAAAGAATGCCGCATGGCCGCTGTACATCGGTGAACTAGAGTCGAACGGCAGCGAATAAAACGACACCGGGAACACGACGCGCCATGGCCAAGAAATTTCCCCTGCATCCCGTGCATCCGGAGCGGATCTGCTGGGGATGCGACAACTATTGCCCGACGCACGCGATGCGTTGCGGCAACGGCTCCAGCCGCACGCAGCACCCGAGCGAACTGCTCGGCGACGACTGGTACCGATACGGCGACTGGGGTATCGAATGCGCGGATACCGACAACGCAACCGAAGCCGGCGAGCAGTGATAGCGACAAGTTGCCTCACCGGCGGGTGTCTCGTTTCTTGATCTGCATCACGGTGGCGAAACACGTGCCGAAACATCATGAAAAAGATGCATAAGAAACGCATCTTGAAGCGGGCGGGATGCCCGGTGGCAAGGAACCTGCGTTCCGCCGCCGTTCGCGCCGACCCGCGCCCCCATGATCGAGAAAGGAGAGCACCGTGTTTTGCTATCAATGCGAACAGACCGACCGGACCGGCGCGCGGCCCGGCTGTGCATCGGCGAAAGGCAATTGCGGCAAGGATGCCACGACGGCCGACCTGCAGGACCTGCTGGTCCATGCGGTGAAGGGCATTGCACAGTACGGCGCGGTCGCGCGCGCGATGGGCGCACCCGATCGCGACGCCGACCGGTTCGTGCTGTACGCGATGTTCACGACGCTGACCAACGTGAACTTTCACGCGGCACGCTTCGTCGCGCTGCTGCGCGAAGCGGCGCAGACGCGCAATCGCGTGAAGGCCGCAGGCGAAGCGAAGGCGCGGGCCATGGGAACGATCGTCCCGGTGCTGCACGGGCCCGCGATGTGGCAACCGGCGGGCGATCTCGCCGGCCTGCTGGAACAGGCCGCCGCCGTCGGCATCGACACGGGGCTCGAGAAGGTGGGCGCGGACATCGTCGGCCTGCGTGCGCTGGTGCTGTACGGGCTGAAGGGCGTGTGCGCGTATGCGCATCATGCACGGGTGCTCGGCTACGAGCGTGACGACATCTACGAGGGCGTCGAAGCGGCGCTCGCGTTTCTCGCGCGCGACCCCGACGACGTCAACGCGCTGCTCGCGCAGGCGCTTGAACTCGGCCGGCTCAACCTGACGGTGATGGAACTGCTCGACGGCGCGAACACCGGCCGCTTCGGCGCGCAGCAACCGACTGCCGTGCGCGTATCGCCGGTGGCGGGCAAGGCGATCCTCGTGTCGGGTCACGACCTCGGCGATCTGCACGCGCTGCTCGAACAGACGGCCGGCACCGGCATCCACGTGTACACGCACGGTGAAATGCTGCCGGCCCACGCGTACCCGGCGCTCAACGCGTTTCCGCACCTGGTCGGCAACTACGGCGGCGCGTGGCAGGACCAGCAGAGCGACTTCGCGCATTTCCCCGGGCCGATCCTGATGACGTCCAACTGCATCATCGAGCCGATGCCGCAATACCGGCAGCGGATCTTCACGACGGGGCCGGTCGGCTGGCCGGGCGTGCGCCATCTCGAGCATCACGATTTCTCGACGCTGATCCGCGCCGCGCAGGCGCTGCCCGGTTTCCCGGCCACCGCGCCGGCGGAGACGATCACGGTCGGGTTCGGCCGGCATGCGGTGCTCGGCGTCGCGGACAAGGTCATCGACGCGGTCAAGGCCGGGCAGATCCGCCACTTCTTCCTGATCGGCGGCTGTGACGGCGCGGCGCCGGGCCGCAACTACTACACGGAGTTCGCGGAGCAGGCGCCCGACGATACGGTCGTGATGACGCTCGGCTGCAACAAGTACCGGTTCAACCGGCATGCGTTCGGCGATATCGCCGGCATTCCGCGCCTGCTCGACGTCGGGCAGTGCAACGACAGTTATTCGGCGATCCGGATCGCGACGGCGCTCGCCGACGCGTTCGATTGCGGCGTGAACGACTTGCCGCTGTCGCTCGTGATCTCGTGGTTCGAGCAGAAGGCGGCGGCCGTGCTGCTGACGCTGCTCGCGCTCGGGCTGCGCAACATCCGCCTCGGACCGACGCTGCCCGCGTTCATCACGCCGGGTGTGCTGGCGGTGCTGGTCGAGCAGTTCGGCATCCGGCCGATCGGCGAGGCAAGCACCGACCTGGCCGCGGCACTGGCGCGCGACGCGGCGTGAGCGGGAGCCTTCGATGACTTACCGGATCGAGATCACGACACGCGACGGTGAACGGTTCGGCTTCGGATGCGACGCCGAACAGGATCTGCTCGCCGCGGCGGCCGACGCCGGCATCACGCTGCCGTCGCAATGCCGGCGCGGCAGTTGCGGCGCGTGCCAGGCGACCGTCGTCGACGGGGCGTACGAGATGCAGGCCGACAGCGCCGGCGTGCTGCCGGCCGGCCAGCGCGGCGCGGTCCTGCTGTGCCGGACCACGCCGCGCGGCGATCTGCGGGTCGCCGCGCCCTACGATCGAACCAAGGTGCTGTTGCACCCGGTGCCCGTGCGCACCGCGCGGATCGCGGCGCTCGATACGATCGCGGCCGACACGATGCGCGTCGAGCTGCAAGTCGAGCCCGACGACGCATTCGGCTCGGCCGTGGAGTTCGAGCCCGGCCAGTTCGCCGAACTGGAGGTGCCGGGCAGCGGCCTGCGCCGCCCGTATTCGCTTGCGAACACGAGCAACTGGGACGGCCGCGTCGAGTTCCTGATCCGGCTGCGGCCGGACGGCTGGTTCTCGACGTACCTGCGCGAGCGCGCGCGGCCAGGCGATGCGCTGATCGTGCGCGTTCCGATGGGCGGCTTCGGGCTGTTCGCGGACAGCCTGCGGCCGCGCTGGTTCGTCGCGGGCGGCACGGGGCTCGCGCCGATCCTGTCGATGCTGCGGCGCATGGCCGAGTATCAGGAGCTGGCCGACGCGCGGCTGTTCTTCGGCGTCAATCAGGAAAACGAACTGTTCATGCTCGACGAACTCGCGCGATTGCAGGCCGACCTGCCGGAGTTGCGGGTCGATCTCTGCGTGTGGCGGCCGGACGGGGAGTGGGCAGGGTATCGCGGCACGCCGGTCGACGCGTTGCGTGCGGCGCTTGCGCAGGCCGGTGCATCGCCGGACATCTACGTGTGTGGCCCGCCGCCGCTCGTGCAGGGTGTGCGGGAAGTCGCTGTTGCGGCTGGTGTGCCGGATGCGCAGATTGCGAGCGAGCGTTTTACCGGATGAGGCCAGCGCCTCGCCGGGAGGCGGGCGCGCAGTTTTCCCGAGGGTGGGTGACTTGCCGGATTCACGGGTCGAACGTACTCTTTGTCGACACCACGATCCACCAGCGGGTTCCCGACCATGCAAGCCCATCCTCTGCGACTGTCCCCCGGCGACGATCTGCGCGCATCCATCGAGAAAGCGTTGCGTCCGCACGGTGCGCACGCGGCGTTCGTGATCCAGGGCATCGGCAGCCTGAGCGTCGCGCAGTTGCGTTTTGCCGGCGCCGACCTGCCGACCGAGCTGCGCGGCGACCTCGAAATCCTGACGCTGGCCGGCTCGGTCTCGCCGGACGGCGCGCACCTGCACATGTCCGTTTCCGATGCGGGCGGCCGCGTGACCGGCGGTCATGTGGCGAGCGGCTGCGTGGTGCGCACGACCGCCGAGATCCTGCTCGCGCTGCTTCCTGCGCACCGCTTCTCTCGCGAACCCGATGCGGGCACCGGTTTCAACGAACTGGTGATCCGTCGCGAGCCGGGCGGCGATGCCGCGTGAGTGTCGCGAAGCGGCGCCGGAGTCGCCGGTCATTGAAAACCTTTCCGCCATCCGTCATTCCGCAAGGGCAACCGCCGTTCGACGTGGCCGAGCGGCTTTATGCGCTTTATGGCTGACTGGGCCGGTGCTTCGGTCAGGCGCCGCATGAAAAAATGGCGCCGCAGGCATGCAGCCTGCGGCGCCATTGCGAGCCGCTGCGGCGGGAACAACCCGCCGCAGCCCGACAGCATGCTTACATCTGCACGGTGTCGGCCACTTCCTTGAAGTCTTCGATCTGGTCGAAGTTCATGTACTTGTAGATCTTGTCGCCGTCGGCGTTGAGCACGCCCATGTCTGCCATGTACTCGTCCTTGGTCGGGATCTTGCCCAGACGCGAGCAGATCGCCGCCAGTTCCGCCGAGCCGAGGTACACGTTCGTGTTCTTGCCGAGGCGGTTCGGGAAGTTGCGGGTCGACGTCGACATGACCGTCGCGCCTTCGCGCACCTGTGCCTGGTTACCCATGCACAGCGAGCAGCCCGGCATTTCGGTACGCGCACCGGCCGTGCCGAACACGCCGTAGTGACCTTCTTCGGTCAACTGCTTCTGGTCCATCTTGGTCGGCGGGGCGACCCACAGCTTGACCGGAATGTCGCGCTTGCCTTCCAGCAGCTTCGACGCCGCACGGAAGTGACCGATGTTGGTCATGCACGAGCCGATGAACACTTCGTCGATCTTCGCGCCAGCGACGTCGGACAGCGTCTTCACGTCGTCCGGGTCGTTCGGGCACGCGACGATCGGCTCGTGGATGTCGGCGAGATCGATCTCGATGACGGCCGCGTAGTCGGCGTCGGCATCCGGCGACAGCAGTTGCGGGTCGGCCAGCCACTGCTCCATCGCCGCGATACGGCGCTGCAGGCTGCGCGGATCCTGGTAGCCCTGCGCGATCATCCACTTCAGCAGCGTGACGTTGCTGTTCAGGTATTCGATGATCGGTTCCTTGTTCAGGTGGACCGTGCAACCGGCGGCCGAACGCTCGGCGGACGCATCCGACAGCTCGAACGCTTGCTCGACCTTCAGGTCGGGGAGGCCTTCGATTTCGAGAATGCGGCCCGAGAAGATGTTCTTCTTGCCTTGCTTGGCGACCGTCAGCATGCCTTGCTTGATCGCGTACAGCGGAATCGCGTTGACGAGGTCACGCAGCGTGACGCCCGGCTGCATCTTGCCCTTGAAGCGGACCAGCACCGATTCCGGCATGTCCAGCGGCATCGTGCCGGTGGCGGCCGCGAAGGCGACCAGGCCCGAGCCTGCCGGGAAGCTGATGCCGATCGGGAAGCGCGTGTGCGAATCGCCGCCGGTGCCGACGGTGTCGGGCAGCAGCATGCGGTTCAGCCACGAGTGGATCACGCCGTCGCCCGGGCGCAGCGCGATGCCGCCGCGCGTGCTGATGAAGTTCGGCAGCGTCTGGTGCGTCTTCACGTCGACCGGCTTCGGATAAGCGGCGGTGTGGCAGAACGACTGCATCACGAGATCGGCCGAGAAGCCGAGGCACGCGAGATCCTTCAGTTCGTCGCGGGTCATCGGGCCCGTGGTGTCCTGCGAGCCGACCGAGGTCATCTTCGGTTCGCAATACGTGCCCGGACGGACGCCCCGGCCTTCCGGCAAACCGCATGCGCGGCCGACCATCTTCTGCGCGAGCGAGAAGCCCTTGCCGCTGTCGGCCGGCTGGTGCGGCAGGCGGAACAGCGTCGACGGCGCGAGGCCCAGTGCTTCGCGTGCCTTCGCGGTCAGGCCGCGGCCGATGATCAGCGGAATGCGGCCGCCGGCGCGCACTTCGTCGAACAGCACGTCGGACTTGACCTGGAATTCGGCGATCACGGCGCCGTTCTTCAGCGCCTTGCCGTCATACGGGCGCAGTTCGACCACGTCGCCCATTTCCATCTGCGACACGTCGAGTTCGATCGGCAGTGCGCCTGCGTCTTCCATCGTGTTGTAGAAGATCGGGGCGATCTTGCCGCCGAGGCACACGCCGCCGAAGCGCTTGTTCGGCACGAACGGGATGTCTTCGCCGGTGAACCACAGCACCGAGTTGGTGGCCGACTTGCGCGAGGAGCCGGTGCCGACCACGTCGCCCACGTACGCGACCAGGTGACCCTTTTCCTTCAGCGACTCGATGAACTTGACCGGGCCGCGCTTGCCGTCTTCTTCCGGCGTGATGCCCGGGCGTGCGTTCTTCAGCATCGCCAGTGCGTGCATCGGGATGTCCGGGCGGGTGGTGGCGTCCGGTGCCGGCGACAGGTCGTCGGTGTTGGTTTCGCCGGTCACCTTGAAGACGGTGATGGTCAGGCTTTGCGGCACTTCCGGACGGCTCGTGAACCATTCGGCGTCGGCCCAGCTTTGCAGCACGGCCTTCGCGTGCGTGTTGCCCTGGTCGGCGAGTTCCTTCACGTCATGGAACTGGTCGAACATCAGCAGGGTTTTCTTCAGCGCGTCGGTGGCCACGGCCGCGACTGCGTCGTCCGACAGCAGTTCGATCAGCGGCTGGATGTTGTAGCCGCCCAGCATCGTGCCGAGCAGTTCGGTGGCGCGCTCGCGCGAGATCAGCGGGCAGGCGGTCTCGCCCTTGGCCACGGCGGCCAGGAAGCCGGCCTTCACGCGGGCGGCTTCGTCGACGCCGGCGGGCACGCGATAGGTGATCAGTTCGAGCAGCGTCTGCTCTTCGCCCGCGGGCGGGTTCGTCAGCAATTCCACCAGTTCGGCGGTTTGCTGAGCCGTCAGCGGCAGGGGAGGAATACCGAGCGCGGCGCGGGCGGCCACGTGAGCACGAAAGTTTTCAAGCATGGGGAGACCTGCTGATATGGCGTTTGAGGGGAAGGCCTTTCCGGCACTCCGAGGCTGTTCCAGGCACTGCTTTGAGCGGGATTCTAATCTCAATGCTCTGTAACGTCAAATGTCTTATGTCTTATATAAGAGTTGATGCGCAAGATGCGGCGGAGCGTGGCGGCGCGCGGGAGCCGGACTTTCCGGGCGTGCTTCGGAACTGGTCCGAGAGCCTTGGCGGGCAAGGTATTCCGCGTGGCTCTGGCGATTGCCGGCAGGAGGGGAGGTGACGTGCGGCTGGCTGCCCGGCCGCGATTTCGGGTCGTCCGCTGACGGCAGGTCGGCCCTGTCGGGGCCGGCTTTCGTTATGTGGAATAGAGGCGGGCCGTGCGAGGCCGCGCCGGACGACGGCATGCCCCGGCTAAAGAAGCCCTTGCGCTCGATTTCGATTTCCGATGCCCGCATATCCGCACGAGCACGCAAGAAACGGTACGCACGCCAGCGCCACGATGAAGCAAGAGCCGCGCGTGTGCTATTTCCGTTTGGCCCGATACGCGTCGAGATTCTTGCGCGCCTGCGCGCGGATCGAGCGTTGCACGAACGGCGTCCAGCCGAGCAGGGCGCCCTTCAGCCCAAGCGCCTGACGCGCCCAGCGCCACAGGTCGAAACTGTCGCGATGCTCGGCGATGAGCCCGTCGCGGAACCGGAAGCGCGCGTCGATCCGGTTGACGACCATGCGGCCGGTAGTCGTGAACCTGTAGTGCGCGACCCAATGTGCGCGCCCGGCTTGCCCGTCTGCGTCGACCTCGCCGAACGTTAACGAAAACTCCTGCGCACGCGCCACCAGCATGCGCCACATGTCGCGCGCGAGCTCGCCGCGCAACTCGCCGAACGCAGGATCGCTGAAGACGATGTCGTCGGCATAGCAGGCGAGCATCGCGTCGATGTCGCGCTGCTGGAAGGCCGTGTAAAAGCGCTGGATCAACTCGGTGTTCGGATGGCTCATCGTTTGATTGGCTGTCGTTGTAGATGAAGTGGCGTCTCGATGCGACGGCCCGATGCCGGGCAAGCCACTGTATCGGAAATCGAACCGGCGCAGCGCGACGTGAGCGACAGCATCGCGCGCGATGCCGGCTCCGACACGCCGCTGTGTCCGGTTTCGCCGTTGGCGCAACGCGACGCTCGCGGCGAGTACATGAACGATGGGCCCGGCCACTACGTGCACGAGATCGTCGGCGACATGCCGGTTCATGTCGGCGGCACGTGCGGCATCGGCCGGTTGGTCTGCTGGTTTGGCGATGACGGCAAGGATGGCCTGATGGCGCAGATGTCGATGCGCCTTCCCCGCAACGATCCGGGCCGCGCGCAGACGTTCAGCGTGAACGGCGTCCGGACCGTAGCCTCCGTCGCGACATCGATCGAGAAAATGACGGTGATTAGCGGGAACCGAGGTGGGCGCTCGCGGCTTCGGTCCAGGCGTTTTGACTCGAACGCGACCGGAACGTCACCGGATTCGCGTCAACGGTTCGCCATCGCGACGTCCTGATTGCCTCGCCCGGTCACCAGGCAGCCCGACATGAACGCCTCGCCCTGGCTGCTGGCGGCCGCCTCGCCGAAGCCGCGGCCGAGCGCGTCAGCCTTCACCTGCGCGGCACCCTGTTCGCATGCCAGCGGGCTGGCGTCGCGGCCCTGCGCATGCAGGATCGCGCGATCGGCAATCAGATAGGCCAGCAGCGCGAAAACAGCGATATGTACGGCTCGTCTCATGGTTCGTCTCCTCGTCGCTCAAGCGTAACGCGGACACGTTCGGCGAAGCACTTGGGGGTTCCCCCGGTAAACGTCTGCTGAATCGGTGGCGGGGCGGTGTGATCCTGTCCCGTTTTTCGTGTTTCGCGTGCAAAGGAAGGGGAGCGTTCAGGCTGGCGGCCGGCAGACGAGGATGGGCGCGCAGCGCGGCAATCGCGCGATGGATTTCAGCGCGACAGGCGCGTGATTCGCGCGAGTTT
>JAJJMA010201047.1:9232-21206 GCA_023529015.1 Papaver nudicaule | reverse complement strand
GGAAGTGTCGAGTAATAGTTAGCTCATAGGTTTTCCTCTAATGTAGCATGTACAAAATGTTGATTTGTTGATTTTTACCGTAAGGTTTTGCGTTTATGCTATTTGTTACACTTGTAGTACATGAGCCACTTGCATATTTGGCAGAATGGTAATATTTCCGTATTCTGTAGGTGGCGTGAAGGCGTTATTAACTGATCAAAATAAGCTGATCGTAGTTGTTGGGGGAGTTACAGCTCTGGCCGCTGGGATTTACACAACTAGGTATTGGTGCATGCTTATGAGCTGTTACATGCTTTATAATAAGCTAACTATAATTTTGATATTGGTCGTAACTCGTTAGTCTACTAGGTGTATGAGATAACAACAAAAACTAGAAGACTCTTGTTTATCATTGTTAAGAATTGTTGTCCTCGTTCGGGTGGGATGAAATATAATTACTTATGGTTGGAAACACGAAGACTTTGCTTTACCATTTGATTCATATTAACTTGAGGTTGTTTTTCACCCCTCAGTCTATTCATCTTTTAAGCTCTGAAAGTTCCTCTGTCTGCGATTTGCTTAGTTCCTCATAATCATGTGAACTGAATGACTAGTTTATCTGCTGTCTGATTACTCACCATCCGCTTGCATCTTAGTTTATCAGCTGTTGGTTTTCTGGTAGCATTTGCTTGGACTGATAAAATCTAGACTTGATATGTTTTGTTTATGAATTTAAATTTGTTGTAACTGTGCTTACTGGGGCTTTCTCTCTGTGCAGAGAAGGTGCGAGGGTGGTTTGGGGATATGTTGACAGAGTTCTCGGACAACCGTCTTTGATCAGAGAGTCCTCGAGAGCAAAATACCCTTGGTCGGGGATCTTTTCTCGTGGCATTAGTTCTCTATCACGAAAGTCTGAAGTTGCTAAAGGGAATGGTTTTGGTGATGTGGTTCTTCATCCTTCACTTCATAAGCGAATCGAGCAGCTTGCTGGTGCAACTGCAAATACAAAATCCCATCAAGCACCTTTTAGGAACATGCTCTTCTATGGTCCTCCTGGAACAGGGAAAACTATGGCCGCCAGAGAACTTGCACGAAAATCTGTATGAGATCTATCCCTTTCTCTTTGTTCTCTTTGTGTTTGAGCTGAAACTCGTTATCTACTACTAAATTATTCTCTAACCTGTGCACTTTTGGTTACTAGCATAATTTGGTCCTTGTACAATGTATACAATCCATAATAGGCTTCCCACTATTTGAGCATTTTCTAAAAATACCGTTTAAACTTAGATTTTAATCAACGGATGCACTATTGCAAACAACTTTCTAAATGCAAAGGCTTTTTTTTTTCCGAAGCAATTTATTTTTGATTCGCTTTTGAATTGTCAAAGGTTATTTTTAACTTGTGCATTCATGTTGACTTCAACATTTATGAAATTTTCTTCTTCTGCTCCATCGCTACCGGTACCTCATCACTGCTTCACCACCACCAGTGAGGCAATATTCCACCTCACAATGTCCTCAGTAGTTCCAATATGGCCACCTCAATTATACAACATCAGCCCCATCCTCATCCCCAACCTCCACGCCCACCCCTCCAATCAAACTATGTTCTTGTTAAACTATTTGAGTTGCTGTGCCAATACTCTGGTACTAAACTCTTGCTTATCACGACGTCTAGGCAGGTGCTTCTACAAGAGTATATTCAGCACTACCACTGGTTATAGGAATATTTCAATGTTTTATTCTCCAATTTTATTCATCTGAAACTTGTAAATTTTGTTTTTTTAGGGTCTGGATTATGCATTGATGACTGGTGGAGATGTTGCACCACTGGGATCACAGGCTGTTACCAAGATACACCAGTTGTTTGATTGGTCTAAAAAGTCTAGAAGGGGTTTGTTGCTTTTCATCGATGAAGCAGATGCCTTTTTATGCGAGTAAGTCATTTTCCTTTCTTAACGTTGGCTTCTTATATAAGATCAACCGCAGTCCATTCTAAATCGTAATGGATCAATTTTGCAGGCGTAACAAGACCTACATGAGCGAAGCCCAACGCAGCGCTTTGAATGCTCTTCTTTTCCGCACAGGTGACCAATCCAAAGATATAGTTCTAGCTCTTGCCACTAACCGCCCTGGTGACCTAGATTCTGCAGTTGCTGACCGTATCGATGAAGTCCTTGAATTCCCCTTACCCGGTGAAGACGAACGTTTCAAGCTGCTTAAACTCTACCTAGATAAGTACATTGCTAAAGCAGGAGAGAGAAAATCTAGCTGGATTAAATCGCTGTTCCAAAAGCAACCTCAGAAGATAGAGATGAAAGGTTTGTCTGATGATGTTATTCGTGAAGCTGCAGTTAAGACAGATGGGTTTTCAGGAAGAGAGATTGCAAAGCTTATGGCTGGTGTTCAAGCTTCTTGTTACGGGAGTACTGACTGTGTACTTGATGCGAATCTGTTTCGTGAGGTGGTAGATTATAAAGTCGCCGAGCACCAGCAGAGAAGGAAACTAGCAGCCTCCGACGGGGATAGCCTGTGAATTTCTTTTTGCACTCAGGTCGGTAATGTACTTTGTTAGTGTTCGAGTACAAACGGAAATGGTGAAACACACTTCGGCACACATTTTTCTTCAGGGTCATCAGTTGAGTCTCCTTTGACATCATTATTTCCCCCTTCCAGAAGGGGATTTTGGTATACTTTTGTCAAATTCCAATAGTAGTTTTCTTCTTTCTTGATGGCTAACCAAGAAAAGATAGTAGTTTCTGAATAATGCTTATTGGTTCTTAGATTCACTTCTATTTTGAAATTAGTTCCGTCAAACATAGTAATAGTGCATCGGAAAGTTAGTGGAAAATGTAATGTTAATACCACTGCAAAAAAAAATAATACAGGATTTTGGATGCATATCTAGCCTACCAAAATTAAATTATCACTACAATTAAATTATCAACGACCCCCCCAAGCTATAATCAGTAACATGCATTTTGGAAGCTATAATCAGTAACATGGATTGTTATGTTGTTTAATTGGGTCCACCAAAAATAAAATCATCATTACAAACAATAATCAGACCCTCCGCACAAATACCAGTGATAAGTAGGGGAAAAGGGAAGGCGTTTCAATATTCTGATAAAGTAAGGTTTCACCCCATCTCTTTTCTTTTTCCTTATCGTTTTCACTTCAACGGTTTCCGCTCAGCTGACAGTAGAACGAACGAAATCTGACCTGATCAAAACTGGCAATTGCAGACTAATTATGCAACAGTAGACTGGACCAGTTATATCCGAGTCTTGTTTTTATGGACTTCGGATATTGTATCATATGTTCTTGCATCACAAATTGGCAATTGCAGCCTGATCAAAATGTTATACAAGGTTGTACATGAATCAAGTTCAGCATTCTTTTCGGACTCAACAATTACTGTAGTCCAGACGGCAAGTAGGGTATGGCTGTTTCTCTCTAAAGCACAAGTAGAGTATGACTTTGTTTGCACTCTATCCTATTATCACAAAAAGAAGTCGCATTTTAGTTTGACAAAAAATACATATATATAAGAAATTTTCAGGCTTCCCACTAATTTGGGAATTACATTTCTATTACCTTCTTCTTTTAGCTGATTCACAGGTCAATTCTATAGAGAAAATAGAACATGTGGAATGAGAAAAGAAAAATAAAATGCAGACACTATGTAGCATGAACTAAGTAAATAGAAGAATGACTGCCGAGTGATAAACAAATACCGAGTGGTATCATATCCCAGATGTATTGCATTCTTCAAGTAGGTTTATAATGTTGTGTTCAGGTGCACTAAGGGATGGCAAAATTAATCGATTGGATGATCGAGACCTTGTCCCTATGATTTCAAAATCAGCGCTTGAAGAGGTAGTCTTTTTTTGTGAACTCGCTGAGATCCGTTCCTTCCATACTCTTCCATCCTGCATAAAGGAAGAGTACTAAGCATAAGAAGACGTAATTGTGTCAAAACATCAAACTGAATGCGTGTTTAACAACACATATCTTAACCTCAACGCAAATGTGCCTTTTTTTCATATTTTCGTTAGGTAAAAGATCAACAGTTGAAGTTAGTGATGGAAAAGGCTGACTTGTATAATAAACTCAGGAACCAAAATAGTTCCTAAAAAGAGTTCGAAGTAAACTGGGTTGTATTTGGTTATAGATGAACATTTGGCAGGCATTAAGATTTCCAAACTACAACTCAGAAGAAGTTAACAAGACGATTTAGTCAGAAAAAGTACAATGAGAAACCTTGAGTCTTTAAAATAGCATGTCTTTAAACTAGGAGACTATGTTATGTTATCAAGAAAATTCAGGTTTTCTGTTAATAATCATGCACCTTAGATCCTTCTGCAGTTTCAGTTGGGTCATATGATTGATGATTCTACTTACCTAAGCATATGGAAGTATAACTCTCCTCAACTTATTGAGTAAAATATAATAGTCAAAGAACTGCCTGAACAAAGAAAAAGCAAAAACTAGAACCAATATATGAATGAGCTGCTTTATACTTACATTAAGAATCGAAGGTTCAGGTAATGGGCATTTAACAGGTTGATCATGGTCAAAAGGCTCTGTTGGGTGTTCAACTGGCTTGAACTCTATTGCCACTTCAATCCCATGTGCTGCAGCAGCTGCAGCTATTGTGGTTGCTGCAACTTCTGGATTCGGTGGTAACGGCCTTCTCTCATCCTGCAAGCACAATCGTTAGTCAAAACACATGATAGAACAATTCTACCAATGTATAATCTCTCCTCAATATTAGGAATTAAAATGAAGGAATTGAAACTAACAATGGGCACATAAATCAAATGAGGTATCCAATAATTCAGGAATAGCTAATACTAGAACAAAAATATCTGCTAAAAAAACACAACTCAAAATAAGTCAACTATACTGAAAACTGAAACAAACCCATTTCAGAAAAACTATGATCAAGTGATGGGTCAAAATCAAATGAAAAAAAATATTTGCCAATTTGAGAATAAGAGCCACTTGGTTATAAATCAAATCAACTACCCAAAGAGTAACATAATTTTTTCCTCTTAAATCTTTCATATTCAATTGATTTGAGAATTGATTGGATTTAGACTTAACATAAACATCAGAAAGAAATAATACTATTACCGAAGAATCAAAACCAGATTAATGAACATTCAAAAATCAATAAAAATGATAAAGATTTTGATGATACAAAAGGTATTGAATTTTGTTCTTACAATTGCACTTTGAGTTCTTCTATGATGACCAGTTGATTTACTAACATAGAACCTGGAAAAAATGCCCACCATTTTTTTCCTTTTCATCAGATTTAGAACTTGTTTTTCTCTTACTTATACAAAGAAAATAAAACAAAATCTCTCCACTGATGAAGGATAGTTTCGTCTTTTTTGCTTTCCTGTACTGTATTTGGTAATTGGAATTGGCACTGGTGAAGTGGTTAGGGATAAATAGTGAGAAGAAGATAAGAAGAAGGTAACTTGGCTTGCTTTTCAGTTTGCTTGTCAAAACGGATTGTGTTTTGATTCTTCTATTCCATTTAGGCTCTGTTTCAAAAATGTTTGTTTTTTTTTTTTCTTTCTTTTGAAGGGCAAGTCCGATATACTATTAGAGCACTATGGTTCATGTTTTACAGAGATGTCTTGGAGAAATGGAGAAGGGCAACTATTATAGTGTAAAAATTCTCCATATTAGAGAAGAGATGGGTTTCTCTATTGTCCGCTACCAATTCGTAGCAGGCAATAGGGATAGAGATGCGAGGCGGAAACCGAGTATCCGCAGGGTGGAAACTCAGTTTCCGCAGTTTTTTTACGGAAACTCGGTTTCCGCCAAAAACTCATGCGGAAACCAGAAATATGACCGTTTGACCTTTCTTTCCTTACACCCCTCTACACCTCAACATCCAACCATCCATCTACCTAGTTTTTTTTGACCGTCAGATCCCCAACGACTCTTTTTCCAAAATTCAAAAAAAATAGCCGTTGGGATCTCTTCTATATAAGAGAATTCATCCTCTTTGACAAATCCACCCCAATCAATCTTGTTTCCATTGATTCCTTCTTTCTCCCTTCAAATTTTCAAAAACAATTTAACCAAAAAATCAAAATGGTGGCTAGGAAATTCACTCCTGAGGAAGATCTTGCCATTACCAATTGTTTTATTTTTGTATCATGCGATGGAACCGTTGGTGCCGCACAAAATGGATCTCAATTTTGGGGACGAGTTTAATCTTTATTTAAATGAATTTGCAATGTAGTTTGTTTCGTTTTTAGGACTTTGAATTGTATTGTAGTTGTTTTTCTAATTAATGAAAATTATCTTGAGTTATTTAAACAATTCAGAGTCGTTTTATTATGAAAACTCAAATTGAAAGACGGAAATAAAACATATATATGTTGAGAACATACTCTTTTAAAAGATTGAACAAAATCAAACAAATTCGCCATCAAAATCAAAAGGGGATAAAACTTGTTCACTCAAAACCATTGCAGATCAAATTCTCATGTATAGAAACTCATTTTGAAACTGGGTTTCCGCCGGTCAAAAGTCAAGCTTTGACTGTGCGGGAACTCGGTTTCCGCCGAAGAAATTTTACGGAAACCGAGTTCCCGCACAAAGGAAGCTGCGGAAACCGAGTTTCAGTCTGGAAATGGCTAAGACCACCGTGGTTGCCAATTTTCGTCATTTCTGCCATCCCTATATCTTCATAGTCAAGGGATGGCTTATGGCACCATAGTGCTTGCTCTTACACAGAAGCGCTTTACAGGAGCAGACCTTACAATGCGCAGGATTGATTTCTCATTCCTATCATAAAAAAAGATCTTATGTAAGAATGATGGAGTAACCAAATCCCAAATACAAGTAGAGAATATTAAAGGATTTTGTAAGTGTCTACGGACCGCCTCATTAGCTAATTCATCAGTCGCTATGTTGCCTTCTCTGTAAACAGGGATAGCTTGAGTCGAGGAATTTGTTGTAGTAAATGCAGCGTTTCATGTAGAATTCCCCAAAGATACCATGGTGCCAGACGAATGTCGTTGCGTAAAATATGTATGAGCGTTTTGGAATCAGCTTCAAACCATACAACAGGCCATTGGTTGTGTACTATGCCATTCGTGCAGCCAAGAGAAAGCTCCAAGATTCAGCTACCAAGGATGGACCAAAGCCTAAGGGAGCCGCCATTGCTTGAATGAGATCCGCATGCGAGTTTATAGCAATAACACCTGCTCCAGCAATCTCAGGGTTGCCCTTAGAAGCGCCATCAAGATTAATCTTGATCCATTCCAGTTGTGGAGGAGTCCAAGAAATCCACAAATGAGTTCGTTTACTATATTCATAGGACCGGGATATCATTTCTTTTCCTTCTCATGTCGTCTTGGGGAGTCAACGGTGTTCTCTCGGAGCCGGGTAGCATGCTACCCAAAATCAGGACCGTTTATTTTGATCGGTTCTGGATTCGGTACCTAAAACGAATAGACATCGAACCAAATCTCAAAAAAAAAAAAAAGTAAACCAGGACCTCCAGGTATCCATAAAGTATTAAATAAACCATAACATTTTTTTAAATAACACAAATATCTTCCTTTTTTATTTGAATCCAATTTATTCTAATACAAGACCTTATATGCCCGTGCAAATGCACGGGCTAGAGTCATGAAATTGTTTAACGTTTTTGGACCAAAAATATAACTCATGGTATCTTTTAGCTGTTACTACCGACAAATGTTAAAAATTCGCCTACACGTTAAATATGGGTGTCATATTTCATGTGTATCCTAAAAGCCACACCAGCAATGCACACTAGAGGAAGCATACTCGTTTATTTAGCATTAGCAGTGTACGGAGCGAAGGACCTTGTATAACCCCATATCCGATCAATGTACTAGAGTACGAGTGGAGGAAATAGCCTTCACTCCTCGTCATAATGTAACCGACGTAGTCGGACCATAGTACCCTCTGCGTAGCGGGGGAAAGGAATGTAAACCGACATAGTTAGATACGCTGTCAACCAGCTAAGTAACACTGGATCACTGAGGGGTTTGTTCTCAGTGATCCCTATATAATAGAGACCCTCTACCTTCAACGAGGAGATCCCATGTTGTTCATGTCAATAAAGAATAACTTACCTCTTATCTTGTCCCTTACTTGCATTAGTTTTAGTTGGGTGTGTTGTTTGGTATTTCCAGCAACTACATTTTGGCGCCGACACAAGGGGACGACGAATTCCACCGGAGCAAAAGTCACGTTAGTAGTCGTAGAAAGTGAGGGTGAGAGTTGTTCCATATTGTACATACCTTAATCTGTTAAGTTCTATGGAAATCCAGTAGCTCACCAAGTTATTGATAGAGTCATTTTTGTGCATTTACAGAGAAAGTGAGGGTAAAAGTTGTTCCAAAAAGTACAAACAACTTTGGTTTGCTTAAGCTTTGTGGAAATCTAGTAGCTCACCAAAAAGTTATTGAGAGAATCATCATAGATCTAGAAAAACCTCAGAAGACGAGAGTCGTTTCATGAAACACAAACCATTTTTGGTTTGCTTAGTTTCTTGAAAATCCAGTAGCTCGTCAAACAAACTACAACACCAAATGTCCAGGATAAGAAGAATATTATCAGCAAGTGCTCGAGAAGAAATGGAGTAAACCAGGAGAAGAGAGAAGAAAGGGTCGACACGAAAATTGTGAATCTCAGTAGATGTTCAGGAACCGGTTGTACAACAACAGTCAACAACGGAGAAACTAACATGAATCAAGCTAGATGCCATACTCACTAGTTTGGATTTGTTAGTTACTCTTGTAAAGAATCATCCGTATTTCATCTTTGAGTAGACACGCACCATCGGAGTATTAACAGAAGTAATAACAAAGATACCAACAACAGGAGAAGAAGAAGCAGTTCTGTACCAAGTACACAACATGGAGGTAAAGAACGCAGTATCAAGTACACATGGTCAAAGCCGTCGGAGAATGAAGAATCAGCGGAGCCAGAGCAAGCGCACGAATGAGAAATGAAGGAACAACAGTGTAACGACCCAATAGCTGGTCAATGGCTATAGACTAGTCAATTGACATTTATGCCGCGGATTGACCTTAATTATTGAATTTAAACGCCAAGCTTGATAATTAATGAATAATAATAAATAATAATTTGGATATAAGTTTAGTACCACTAGATATATATCGAAAAGTTATGTGAAATTGACTGTTAGCACGCCTAATTCGGATATCGGACGAGGAAATATGACACTCGAAAGACGGAGTCAATATCCATAAAAATTTGACCATTGACTTGCCTTGACTTGACTTGACCATGACCTTCTACCACATTCTGATTTTTAGTTAATTAAGTTACTATTTTGCTTCCTTGTGACACACAAGTATACATGTGTAATACCTTTGATATTATTTGTATTTTTAATGTTCTCATTAGTTAGCATATAATATCTGAGTTGTCTTTATCTTTTTCTTTAGCACAGTCTGATAAAGAGAGTTAGGTAGTAATTGAAATTCGAGAGATTGTAGTGTATCATAGGGAAATTCAATTGAGGAGCAGAAAGAGAATTGGGCGTTCCAAACAACAGCAGCAGCAACCAGTGGTATTAGCTCCGCAACCAAAGAAGATGATGTTTATAGAGGATAGGTTGCGGGCGAGATCAGAAGTACAATAAGAGTTTACGCAGAAATGTATACCAATCATCAAAGCAAACCGTACGGTGTTAGAGCATGGCTCGGTTAACCTGACTAAGTGTTGGTATGTCAAGCTTAGTTGTCAAATTTAGCGATCAAAACTCGACCGCTTGAAACACATTAGGTAAAGACTTCATTAAGTTATCTTTAGGTTGTGAAAGATGTTGGAGGGATTTAGAGACACTGCATGAAAAGTCGAAGATGATCGAGGAGCAAACGAGGATATTCAACTTCGCATTCAAGAGGTTAGTGAATCTAAATAACGCGATTCCATTATCTTTTACACTTGTGCTACAAAAGACAAAACATAACTTAATGCTTGTGTAACGCCCCGCCTAATTCACCTGCTTATAGTCTACACTAAGAGGCATCAAGAAAACTAATAACATCTGAATAAAATACATGATTACAGAAGAATCGAAAAAGAAACCCAAGTACTCTGATTTTCATAAATGGAAACCTCTCAAGTGATATAATATAATAATTTGTTGTTGTTACAATTTCACAAAGTATTCAGATGAAGATATTACACAAACACCTCTAACTCGGTTTAACATTGAACTACGAAACATAACGCTTCACGCGCACCTTCGCAATCGACATCTGAAACTGAAGTGGAAACGAGTGAGCACATCATCCCAAAGGGGTGCTCAGTGGAAACAGGTACATCATTCAAGTAATCATTATCAGGCTTTACAGTTCTATTAAAGAAAGCAGTAGACACCTTTATCACCCAGCACTCAGCAAGTCATCATATTATAACATAACATATTAAGAAAGGAAAGGTGCAGAGATTGCATCCCATACTACAACCTTCTACGATCAACCAATGATGATATGCACATGATCAATTCCCCCAGATAGTTTAAATATAATATTGCCGGAGCTACTTAAAGACGTAAAATATGATATAAAATAAAGAGTATTAATATCCCGTGCTCATTTATAATATTTACACTCCCCGTGTATATTACTAATATTTCATTCCCCGTGCTAATCAACTTAGCGAGAATCTGTGGTCTTTCCATAGACAATCCTCACGGGGAAACTGACATATCAAACAAGATGCTCATGCAAGTACACACAACATGCTGACAGGTAAATAAGATAACCAATGATTACAATAAAGGTATAAGAGTTCCCACCTGGATTGATGACAATCCATGCCTACCTTGAAGTCCTCCATCCACTGGCTCACCTTTCGTACTAATCGTTGATAATACAAAGCATATGTTAATTATACAATCACTCAAAGAATAGTTAAGTAAACTATTATTCACTAATATTATTTTATAAAATAATATACTTATCCAATCTAGATGAATTATATGTCCTTCCGAAGGTCTCACAAAGCTCTACAGCTTTGCAGAAGAAACCGAAAGCTAAATCGGGGTCTAAGTGGTCCAAAAACACAAAATAGTGAAACTGACCCTAACCCATAGCCTCACGGGTCAGCCCGGACTGGCACTCCAATCCAGCCCTAGTGCCACGTGTCACCCTGTTATCCATACGGTCAACTCATGGTCTGACCCGGTGACTCGGACTGAGCCAGACGTCTGACTCGGTCATCTTCTTCACCCATTTCTCTAACTTTTCTATGGAAAAACAGCACAGACGGCCAACTTTTGAGGGGATCTAGTTCCCTCTATTTTGATCCATTTGAATCATGCTATATATGAAAGGAAAGCCTGAAAAACGTACACCAACTTTCATGTTTTGAGAAAAATTCAATAAAATTTCTATCCTACTTAAAAATAGCCAAACATATGCCTACTCGAAACTGTTTTACCCAGATTTGGTAGTTGGTACTATAATGACCGCCAAAAATTCATTTCTCAATAAAATCAAGCAAACTCAGTTGCTATGGAAAGATACGAAGCATATCTCCAAGTTTCATGTTGAAATCGAAAATCAAATAAAATCATAAGTAGATCATATTATCATTTTAAAACAGGGTAGGGTTATGAATAAATCATGTTCATCATCCAAGCTACTTATATGATTGATTCTATCATATTTTCCAAATCTAATAAGTACCCAAATCGTAACTAACTTATATAAATCATATAGAAAGGTTACCTTGGGTTGAAGGTGACATCACCACACCATCTCAATCATCATCATTCTTTTTAATCAAAAACACCATGACTATGTTCATCTCGTATCTCCTCATCTACCACTTCTTTCTACCCATCCTTTAACTACAACTACTACTACTACTCAATCACTCACTGATGAATCCCTCACTCACCCTTCTCTCCATTCCTTTATCACTCAATATCCATATCCCATTGAAAAAG
>JAJJMA010201046.1:0-24290 GCA_023529015.1 Papaver nudicaule | reverse complement strand
GTGGGGAGGTAAGAGTTGAGGGCGAGATGCCTGGTGGTGATATAAGTGGGGGCGAGATGCCAGTAGATACCGAGAAAACTGCAACAGCGGAAAGGGATCGCCTTGAGGGGACGAGAGAGGATACTGAAAAGGGTTCTACTAAGGTTGGCAACGGCGAGGAGGGCTCGAAGCCAGAATCCCGAAATGCTACTGGGGATGCCGAGGATATTCCTTCTACCGAAGACACCCAGGCTAATGTGGTTGTTCAAGAAGTTGTATAGAGGATGTGACATGTCCTCGCTTTTCTCTTTTTTGGTAGTGCTTGCTTTGTTGTATTCTCTTTGGAAAGTACCCATACAATGTATCCCTTTGCCAGCTTTTTTACTGGAAAACTTGTTTATCCTGTTTTTCTTTAATCTGTTTGTTACATACCTAATGTTACTTAGAATGCGACTCCGGGGCTTACTTCGACGTGGGAGGCAGTAAACCAAGCTAGTGGGGGCTGCGGATCACCCTTCCCAAAGGATGTAAGCTACCCGCCTGTCTCAAGCAAAGAATTGGGCTATCGAGACCGTAGGTACCCAGCTTGCCTCAGTACATTAAGTTGGTTACGAAGATAGCTTAATATCTTCCGAGGGAACTTGTTAGTGTTCCGAGAACCCAATTGACCTAAGTAGTGCAGTTGTAGTCCCAGATTTCGAAAATAAGGTAGCTCAATGGGGGAGTGCTGGTCAAAGCTGGAGCTTAGACATGGTACTGTTCTCCTATCGCGGCCTAGAATCCAATTCTTCCTTTTCTCGCCTGCCCCTCCCCATGGCAGTATTTTAATAATTTTTGGAGGAGGTCCCTCGGCTGTGTAACTTGCCCAATATTCCCGTGAATGAAAGCTCATTAGCTGCCTCGGGGTTCCATCCGCCTTAAAGGAAGATGTTAATCCCATTTATTGTCCCCGCGACGCCTCAATTAGGAGGTCCCAATGGTCGCAATGGTAGTGGGTCCATATGACTCTTAGCTTATGCAGCCATGATTCAATGCACCCACCGCTATCGGGGTATCTTGTGGGTTGAGGATTGTGTCGTGTAAACCGTGGGGCCATGACGGTTTACACGTTCATCATCTCGTTGCCTACCATTCGAGGGCCATGCCTGTCATTCGAGGACTTTTATGCCCACCCTTCGAGGACTTATATGTGCCTACCAGTCGGGGTCTTATAGAATTTGCTAAAAATAAAAATCTTGAGGATAAAGCAAAATACGATGATTATTTTATTTGCGACGGTAGATAGCAAAATACATGATTTTAAGCTCCAAACATTGTCTGGTTCCTACCTATTACATCCTTCTACGAGTTCTACAGCGAACACGGCCGACAACAGTGGTGCGGTCTTCGTCCAGACCCTCGATTAGTTCCAAGTCGATCACTGGGTGTTCCATTGGCGGGGTGGGTATGTCGTTGATTGCTGGGTTGCCGATTGGTGAAGCGGGGACAAAGGTTGCAGCAGCTTGCCCAGCCTCGTTAAACTCTTCCTTTACTTCAGCCTTTATGGGTGGTTCTTCATTGGAGACTCGCTTTTCTCCCATCATTTCCAGGATTTCTTCACTGTGTCGGCGTAAAAATGCCCTTGTTTCAATCAGGCGGGGATCATACGGTAGATCACCATATTCTCTCATTCTTCTTTCCCTCTCTCTTTCATCCCCTTCTAATAAAGGACTGAAGAGCCGAATAATTTTTTCTGGATTTCCTTCCCTTTGAGAAGATCCACCACCTTCTTCCATTCCTTCAATTTCCAAGATTTCTCGAATCCTCTGTCTCCTGCTTCTTTCATCATAGTTCATTGGGGCCTTACCTTTATCCTCAATTTCTCTGAACTTTCTTTCTTTCCTTTGTAAATAATAAGAAATGATCAACGAAAAATTACAATCACTGCTTTTTATAGGAGGCTCCCCACACTTCCCAAACTACCTGCTTTATAATTCAGGCGTTACATTTTAGGAAGTGAAACGACCATATTAGGGTTTCCTTGATTTTCGCGTTTCTCCACGTGTCCTCCCTAGCTTAGGTGATCCCTTGTTGCTTTATGACTGTAAAATTCTTCTCCCGTTGCTTGAATAAACACGTCGAGAAGCTACAGCTAAATGGTGATATGCCCATCTTGGATCAATTATTCTCCTCGGGCGTACTTGTTGTAGTTCCCCTCGCTGTATCTCTTTTATGAGTGTTTCTATTTTAAGGGCTTAGGACCTTTTGGGTTTCCGAGGTTAACTTCTTCTCTTAGCTCTGTAAAGTTTGGAGTGTCCTCGCTCGGGTCCTCCGGAGCTTCCTTCGCGATTGCCTCCTTGTCTTCTCGGATGACCTGATTGATTTCCTTCTCAGCTTCTTCTCTTTTTTCCTGCCTTCTTCGCACCCTTCGATTGCGTCTCGCATGCCATCTTTGCTGGATATCCTTTTTGTGACAGAGTTTTGATTCTGTTGCATCCCCGATTATCTCCTCTATAACCGAAGGAGTTGGAAACTTGAGCCTTTGGTGCAATGTTGACGTCACTCCCAAGAGTCCGTGCAACCGTGGTCGCCCTAGGATAGCGTTGTATGGTGACTCAATATCCAATACACAAAACGTTGCGTATAACGTCATCGATCCCACTTGCACTGGTAATGATACTTCTCCCTTTGGTCTGGATGCTCTACCGTTGAATCCATATACTGTATAATCTTATGGTCCCATGGGTGTGTTGTTAAAGAATTTCCTATAAGCCATTCCGAAGAGGACGTCCACAGAGCTTCCCGGATCGATTAATATCTTCGGCATCAGTTCTTTCTGGATAATTGTAGTGATTACTAGTGGTTGGTTGGTTGACCCATCCTCGGGAACTTCCTCCGGCGAGAAGAATACGGGCTCCAATTGCCATGGCTCAAATTTTCTAGCCTCCTCTACTAGCATTATCTCTTTTCCCTCGGCATCTCTTTTGTGGAATCCCCCCGTAATGTTCTTCCGCGAGATGACGCCTCTTCTCGTAAGAATCATCGAATTACAGTAGGCTGGGTGCGATGTCCTTTCCCTCTGTGGTTCCATCATGTTATCCATCTTCGGAGCCCCGTGTTGATGATAATGGCCCTACACCACATAGCCGATAAGTGATGTCCATGGTTGTACGGTGTGTGCCCAAAGGTCTGACGCATGTTTTAATGGTTCATCTTTCTGGATGACCCTAATTTTTCTAGATCTGCCACACCAAAAGCGATAGTTCTTGCAGATTAATCTTCTCAATCTCTCTAGATTAGACATTATGTTATTCATGAATGGTGAAAATATCATCCTATCCTAACTGCTGCAGAAGTAACCATAGGTAGTATTTTAAGCGATACGCGTTATAACAAGTCTAAAGTTTTATGGATCTTGATTGGATTTTTATGCCTCAAAGCCTAGATTCCTTGAGGAACATTAGTCCATTGTTATGATAATCTGCTCGATATCCTTAAGCACTCTAAAGCTCAAAATCTTTAGGTACTCAAGCGCTGGAGCTTAAAATTTTGAAACATGAAAGAAGAACTTGAAAACCCTAGAAAAAATTCTTAAAATTTGAAAACCAACATAATCACAGGCAAACCTAAGTTGTTTTAATCAGTCCCTGTTTCTAGCGCCAAACTGTGTGTGTACAAAATCTGCTTAAGGACTTTGTACTACACAACCATTAGGAGAATCATCGAAACTATTAAACATGGGTATATCTAGATCGAGTAAACCACACGAGAGGACTAATCGAGCAAAGCAAATAAGATATAAGTAAAGCATAAGAACCCCATGATTGACATTCATGACTCTATTCATACAACAATATTATTTACATAGCATGATAGAAGTAAAACTACTAACCTAGATTGATTCACCCAAATGGTAATCCTAACTAAACAAAGATCCAACCTCTACAATGAGCTCAAGCTCGCCTTATATAGGCTTTTCCCGAGTAGTGGATTACAGCTAATAAGACAATACACTCAATCGTGGGTGTCAGGGGCTGTTGAGTAAGTCGGTGGTGCTTGCGAGATGATTCCGAGAATTGAGCTTCCTCGTTTAGTTCTTCCCGAGATATCCTCCTCGGGGCCTTTTCCAGCTGTCTTCCACTATGCGTTCTTCCTGATTCCATGACAGGGACTACTCATTGCTGTACGAGATGCCCAGGTTTCCTCCAGTGGTACCCTCTTGTTTTATCCTTCGTCCTGGCCCTCAAAATGTCGACACGTGTCTCGGCAGATTTATGCGCAAGTCAACACGGAGTCACCATACACAACAATCCTATGGAGAGACTGGATACACCATATGAGGGCAATACCATCAACGCTTCATCAAAGCATCAAGTTCCCTACGCCAACGGGGCTAATGGAAATCAAGGGAGATTAGTCAGCAGCAAGAAGATGCAACTCTTTGCATGTCCAGGATTCAATCAACAGAGATAGGAGTATCAAGCAAGCGGAGCAAAGGATGCACAGAGGAATGATGGAAGAAGAAATGCACAACAAGCGGAGGCTATCAGCAGAATACCCAGGGCCCAACGCCTTTTACTGAGAGAAAACAGCGGATCAATGGAGCAGCGAACATAGGAATCAAAGTAGCCAAGGGAAATTGCATTTTTTTTAATAATAAGAAAATCTATGAATTGGTTTACAGTGCACAAGGCACCTTCAGCAATGAATAAACTCTTTAAGGAAAATTGAGTTCATCAAATTAGGGGAACAAATTGATGCAAAAAGGTAAGAAATCGCACCCAACGCTCGATTAAATATGCGCCTGGAATAAGGCCCGATGAATGGCCAAAATGGGGCATAATAATTGCCGACTGTTCTTAATCGCCCACTAAGGTTCAAAGAAAAGTGATCCGGTATGGCGGGGGATGGGTTACCGCAAACAAATGAAAGCCCACCCCGGGTGGCATATGGCAATGACTGTCGACTGTCTCGAATGCCCTCTTCAGTAATCGACTGGACGCGGTTACTGATATGGACGAGTCAGAAATAAATACTAAACCCCTACGAAGATTAGGTGGTTCACGTAGTTAGAAAAAATCAGGTAGTGTAACTTAGAAATAACACACTTTGCACATAACATGCTTTACGTCGCTTTCCTTATATATATCGTATTCACATAATAATTGTTCATACACATGCATAATAATTGCCCACGCACATTGCCTCACAATCACATATGCAGGGTCACAAAACACACACAAGAGAAAAGAAGAGGAATAATTTATCCTACCGAAGCAATACTAATCATTTTGTTTTTTCTGAATCATCTACAGTGTCATCAGTCGCAGCAGCAGTCTCCGCAGAGTTATTATCAGGGATCACAAAGCATCGAAGCGTCGCACAGATAGAAGCATAGTAAGAGCATTCATCCAAAATACGCTCAAAATAGTTAGAAATGGCTGTGAAAAATTGACGCTCCCTCAAAGCTTTGTCAACTCGCAGCCTACTCTCTAAATCAGCTATGTATTTGACAACATCCGCAGCAAGAGAAGAAGCATTACCAGCGGCGCGGGCAGTATCAGTAGCAGCGACAACGAAATTGTCAACCATATCAGCAGGAGCAGTGGAAGTACCAGCAGAGGGATTGGGTCCTACGAGGAAGGCTCACAACCTGAAGATACGAAGAGATGAGCAGCTAGCGGAGGAAATCAACAATTAGTAGAGAAAACTTACCTTCTGAGAAGAAATAGTAACAGCTGTGCCGCGATCGCACAAACCATAACGATTTCGAGAGCCAGCAGCAGAGTCAGAGAAAGCATACACATCTCATGAGAAGGATAAGGAAATGGAGGAAACCGACCTTCCAGCGCAGCAGGAAGAGGAACAACCGTAGTGTGATGCAACAATCCAGAAGAAAAATGAGGCAACTTCTCAAGAATAAGATGATTCGGCATCCAAAGACGGCCAATAAGGAGATATGGAGACAGCTCAGCGTGCCCATCATCTACACCAGTACGACACGGACCATACAACCAGGGTCCGCATACAACAAAAATTCCAGTACCAATGGGATCCATACTGGAGGTACGCATCACAGATTTGCAGTCAAGACAGAAGTATTCATCAGCAGAAGACCCCAGCGGAGCCGGCAGAGCCAGTGTCGCACCAACTTGCGAAGGAACGAAGTAGGTATCATCCACAAGGGCGTTAAAAGCCTCAACAGTATAGCCATCCATCTGTTGAGCACGGCGGCAACAGAAGAGTTCGAAAAGAAACCAGATATTAAAACTATATTGAAGATATGAGCGCGTCACCCGGCGGAGAGAAATAGCGTAGAGGATGAAAGGATCAACAAGATCATACCGGCAATCCGGAAGATAAAAGTTTATGGCTACCAAGCAAATATGTGGAGTTACGGGAAATTCCTCCACTCGACTATCAAGAAAATCGGAGCACAAATATTCAAAGGAGAAGCCAGGGAATTTCCCACGCAGACCATCCAAGACTGCACCAGAAGGAGGAGGTCTAGGTTTAGCAACGAGACGTCTTAGTTCAGGGCGCACCCTCACATATATATGATGATCAACAACCACAGAGCCTTTAAGATAGCCCATCACAGGAGGAGCAAGAGGATAATTATCATATAAGTCCAGCGGAGATGGACCAACCACATTGTCAACAGCCGGAACCTCAGAATCAACAACTAGAATAGGCTCAACAGCAGCGATACACGGAGCATCTACGGCAACGTCACTCAGCAAAGCATACGCATCAGCATCCACTAGAGCATCCGCAACGGAATTCGGCGGAACACTCACACCAGCATCCGGCGGAGAACCCCCATCACCACCCAACGGAGGTTCCATGACAACATTCAGCGGAGCAACAACATCCGCAGAAGATAAGGCATCCGCAAAAGAAGGTAACAGATTCACAACGGGAGCAGAGGTATCGACTACCAGAGAAGAATTAATCACGGAGGAGACAGGATCGGAACCAACAACAACAGATAATGAGAAGCCATCGACAAGCACAGAAGTCCCGTCAACAGAAGAAGTCTTGAAATGAGTACCAGGGTCAGAATGGTTAATAACAGCGCCAGATGCGTCGAGGAGATCCACATCGTCAAGGTAACAATAGTTCGGATCAAGGAGGGGAACCACAGAAGATGAAGGGACAACAGAGGATGGAGGATTAGCAGAAGAAGAAGAATCTGCAAAAACAACATAGTAAATCAATCATAAACCCTTAGCTCTAGTCAGATTTTCAATAATAATAATAATGGGGAAGGGGAAGGGATAAGTCCCTCCTCACCTAAAAACAATCAGAGAGACTACTCAAAATTTCATTATGTCGAAGAAGTCGATCAACAGCTGATACATTAGGATCGATGTTGTTATTTTCAAAGAAATCCGAAGCACTGTTGAAGATAAGGGAATCAACAGAAGAAGAGGGTGAAGAAGAAGAATACATGGTGACTGAAGAAAACGAAGACGGAAGAAATAAAGAAGATAAACATTTTATATCGGAGATCTAACATAAAACATTAAAGACATGACAGTCCAATTTCTTAGTAAACGGCAGTTCCCGAGAAGAAGATTGAAGAAGCAAAGCGCAGGATTGAATAGGCGTCAAGTTCGAAATGAATTAAAGTAAACGTTTTCTTTATTTTATAAAAAAATTGGGCAGATTGTGGGTTCATATGAACCCTAAAGGCCAGCGCAACACCCTAAGGGCATAGGAGACGCAGTGGAGGGAGTGTCCTCCGCTGTCCATAAAGTAGGTAGGCGTAGGGTATAGTCTATCCGCATAACGGGTCTCTACCTATCCGCACAGCGGAAGGAGGGAAGTATAACCGACATAGTGTGTACTTATATCATCTAGCTAAGTATTACTGGATCACTAAGGGGAGTGTCCTCAGTGATCTCTATAAATACGAGACCCTCTACCTTTGGAAAGGGGATCAGAAACATTCATATCAATAAGAGAGAGAGAGAGAGAGTATTATCCATATTGTCTTCCTTTACTTGTGTTCTAGTTACTTGGGTGTGTTGTTTGGTATTTCCAGCAACTACAGTTTTCATAAGCAGCGTCCATATTTTTCTTTTCTTAGCGCGTCAGTCGTCCGCATATGGAAAAGGTACGCAGATATGCTAATCAATAACATTATGATATTGGATCACTCAGAGAATCATTCACCCAAAAACCTAACCAAGAAAATCACAAAACTAGGAAGTCCAAGCTGCGTGTTCGAAGCTACGCTGAAAACCGCAGGGAGAATTTCATAGAAGTCAGTGAGAGTTGTTGCATGCGACCTAACTTCGGTTGTTGGTCACGTACAATCCAGTATCTCGCACCATAACACCAGCCTTCACCATATCAAAACCCAAAGCAGGTATCCACAGAAAGTATTCAGCCAGCAGCGAAGCAGAAGAATGAATCCTAGCGCAGCAACTGAACCAAGAAGAGCACAGTCAACAAAGATCCATAAATCAGCGCAGCGGCAAAGAAGGCACATGCGGTATAGAAAATTAGCACCAAACAGAGAAAATCAGCAGAGCAGCTTATCAGAAATCAAAATTGGAGCTATCTACGATCGGATGATGGAGTTAACAAGCCTGGTAGCAGCGCAGACGACAACAACGGAAACACTGTTCAGAGAAATGAAGGAGTTACTCAATTAGGATAGGCATATCGGAACTCTCACTACGCAAAATTTGTTTCCAAACACATAGAACATCATGATAAATTTTACATTCCTTTCATATATAACATAATATCTTCTCTGATAACACTTAGGGACGGAGAAGCTTAGATTTACATTTCCGCAGAAAAAAATAAAAATTATCATAATACCATGTTTAGCGCAGAATTTTCCCTTCCGCATGTCATTTAGGGAGCATGTTTCCTCCGCAGTTAACCTTCAAACTGGGAGATGATTAGAGTTACATCCGCTGAGCGGACTAAATAAAGTCATATTGTATTTTTACTTATATCATTCGCATTTAGGGAGCATGTTTCCTCCGCAGTTAACCTTCAAACTCGGAGATGATTAGATTACATCCGCTGAGCGGACTAAATAAAGTCATATTGCATTTTACAAATATCATTCACATTTAGGGAGCATGTTTTCTCCGCAGTTAATCTTAAGTTCGGAGATGAGTAGATTTATATCCGCGGGTCAAAGAAAAAATACTTGTAGAAGTCCTCCTTATTAGATGTAAACATATAAAATAGTATTACTGATGGAGAGGTACACTTTGAACTGGCCCATCACCTTGTGATACTAATCTATCTGCACTTCCTCATTTAAAGAGCAGCAAATACAAAGCATGACCGCCAGAGTATAAACACGAAAAAAATTACGTAGTTTGCACTTTTCAATACAATTGCAAAACCTTTTACATTCCTTTTCAAAACATTTATTTACATTCATTATTTCAAAAGAAAATAGCGCAAGAAAATAGTTTTTTTCTCAAAATAAATTTTATCCGGAGCATAAGGCGCGAAACTATCATGCGGAGCTATGTACGAAAAAGATAAATGATCGAAATACTGAAATTAATGGGAGTCCTCTGCCACATCATTGCCTCAAAAGGAGACAAATATCGCCTCTGACAACCTATGCAAAATTATTATTTTTTGCAATACTGAAGACCACATGATTAGAAAGCGCATGTTCCAAACACAAAAATGTACCGCAGCAAATGTACTACCATCCCATTTTTTCATAGATAATCAAAGCATTACAAAAAAAATTCAAAAAACATAAGGCAACAGGATAAACGAAATATAAAACTAAGTTCTATTTTAACTCTTTGATACATTCTTTGACAGCTCTGATCCAATGCGTACAAACAGATTCTGTCATATCCAAAGCCGCAGTGAAAGCGCCCTCAGCTAATTCCAAAGAAAATTGGAAATCCGGATTCTCACCAACAACACATTCATCACCAGCAGCAACGACCTCCACAAAAAAGAGCAGATCCTCATCAACTTTGATCTCCGCATCCATAGCAAAGCGATAAGCATCCTCCAGATCAATGGATTTCCGCCTCAGCAGTCGAATACCCTTGAGAGCATCATTATACGTCTGAGTATTGTCATTTCGAAAAGGCGCAAAAGAAGAACCAGCACGACGAAAATGGCCACCATATTTATCATCATACTTCTTACAAGAAGCAACACCCGCTACAACAACATCATGACAAGCCTCGAGAGTCGTAGAAGAAACTTCCAGAGTAACAACACCATCAGTGTCTTTTCTTTTTCCGAGAAAGACGCCCCAAGAATTCAGAATCATCAGTAGAGTCATGAGCAGCAGCAACAACATAAGCCTTATCACCAGGCATTGAAGAAGAAATGAAGAACAGAAGACCCTTTAGTTTTTCAAATCAAAGAAAATATAAAAGAAGGAAAAAGTTTTTAGGGAAGAGATGATGAAACAACTGCTTCATCACCAGCAATTTATAAAGCATCAAATCCAAGTAAAAATCCAATTTCACCCTTGGCACATCAATCGACGCAACGCATCCAGCAGCAACCGTCACCAGCGCAGCGCATCAACGGAGAATAAGAAAGGTCCGCAGCTATACCAACGCAAATTCGAAAGGTCCGCAGCTACACCAATACAAGTCAGCATCATCCGCATCAACCGACTAAGGAAAGAATCGCCACCAACGCAAGCCAGAATCATCCGTAGAAGCATTAGAAGATAAACATTTTCTCAGCAGCCAATCATCCTGAGGTTCATAAAAAAGAGCAGATTGTGGGTGCCATATTTCACATGGCTCCCTTTGGACACGAAGCCACGGCAAGAAGACATAAGGCAGCGTATGATAGCTCACCCCCACCGCTGAGTAACCATGTAGGCGTAGGATGAATGGTCCTACGCACCCTCCGCTCTGCTGGGAAAGTTCGAGTGTAACCGACTTAATATGTAACTGTTATGTTCAGCTTAGAAGCACTGGATCACTGAGGGGTTGTCCTCAGTGATCTCTATAGATAGAGAACTACTTCCCTTAAGGAAGGGGATTCCGATCCGAGGTCTAATCCTGAGATCGGTCTGATACGTTATTGGGTTATAATAGAGAAGTCTTTTGGTCTAACTTTGTGTTCTACTGGTTTTGTTCTAGCCTTGTGCGGAGCCACCAATAATGGAGTACTGTCTTCGGATACAGGTTTAGTGCACATGAGTAGAAATAGCTCGGGGTAGTTGAGCCTATTAAATTTCTAGCAGCTACAAAATCGAGTATGTTCCTACTTCTACCTAGAAGATTTTCATTATTATCTTTGAGAATCTAGGAAAGTTAACGACAACGTGCTAAAGCTATGTTGTCATTTCGGTTTAACTTGGAAGTGTATTTGAGATGATGACACTATGTGTAATCGAAGTATTTGGGTCTTTTCTCAGTGGACCGAATACTATTGGATCCTTGGACTCAAGGGAGATATCCAATTATGTCTCAAATTGTGCATTTAATGAGAAGCATTTTCATTTCCTTTTATCTCAATTTTAGCACATGTTGTAAAAGAAATATATAATCAAATTTAATGGCATTTAAAATTCGGGATATTATTTCCTTCGCTAGCCTTAGTCGAACACTATAAATAGGCAGGCATTTTTCTTCTTCAAGCTTTGCCCCTCTTATAACTTTTGATGCTAGAACTTAAAGATCCTTTGATTCTGCGAGTTCTTATTCTCTTTGTCAAGAGTTGAGTTTGTGAGGCTTCCTAATGGACCAAGAAGCCTAGAAGTATTTATCTCAGATAAAACTTCGACCTTAACAATTTCTGCACAGATCGATCTTGTTAATTACAGGGTTCTTCAGTATTATAAAAACGACTCAAAATCATATTGTAAAACTGTAGTAGATCTCTATCGACCTGGATTTGTAAGCGAACTTTGTTTCGTGTACTAACTTGATCAAATCGTATCTAGTGGAATCAAGTTGTTTATTTGGATTTGATTTTATTGTTTAGTGTCTTGATTTATTCAAGTTCATATTTGTTATCCATTGACTTGATTGTATCTAGGACTTACAAGGAGGTTTACGATTAATATCGTAGACGTAATAGCCTTATCGTAATATCAAGGGGTTTAGATTATTAAACTGAAGATCCTTGATTTGGTAAAGAACCACTTTATAATAACCGTGTTATTGGGTTATCGACCAAAGTTCAGATCTACGGATTTTTCCTTGCCGTATTGATCGTTGAGTCCTAGAAGGAATATAGTTGTTTGATTGGAGATCGGGTAGTGATAGTCTTCACGACGGATTGTGGATCCACTCTTAGAAGATAGTAAAGGGCGTCAATTTCTAAGGGGAAAAAACTAAGGGATTACAAGTGCGTGATCACTTTCTGATTGGAGGCGCATGAATACTGAGGGAAGTCGTGTGATTGTCGTGTTTTGATCATATTTTCTTAACCATCTTGACTGAAGTTTGTTAGTTCGTGTGTATGGTGAATTAATTCGTAAGAGTATTCATTTGGTCTGGACGAGGTCCCGAGGTTTTTCTACGAGTTTGTAGTTTCCTCGTCAACAAAATCTTGTGTGTTTGATTTACTTTATTCGGTGATTATATTTTTTTATTTCATATATAATTAAAGTAGATTACTGTGTATGTTACCAAATCATTTTGTTGTCTTGTAATGATTCTCATTGTGTGAATTAATCAGCACGAAAAAAAGGACTTTAAATAATCAACCTTATAATCTCTGATTAAGGTTGTACAAAGATTGTCTTTTAGGTTGATACAAAAAAGATTTGATGGTGTACTCGGTACCCTCGTCTTTTCAAATCGTTCATTTTACCCACTCATTTATACGAGGGTTCGTATTAGCCGTTCATCTTCTACTACATAAATCTCATTAAAAAAAAACATCCCCTTTCAGTTTTTATCGTCTCTGACTCTTTGCAACTCTCACTCAATCTCTTTTCTTCGTCCATTTCATCCTTAAACAACCAGCACCTTCTAGGCCACCACCGCCATCACAATCCAAAAAATATTTGTCAAACCAAACCAAAAATCAGTCTATTTTAATTGTCTTATTTATTATTCAATCAATTAATTTCATCAAAAATCAGAAATTCAAGTTAACAAAATCATATTTTTTTAAAAAGAATTACTAATTGATATTTCAATAAAATTTGAATCATAACGCAGATTTAAGATTTAAAAATCACTGAAATTACTATATATAAGCATGGAGAATTCAAAATGTGATTCGAGGTTACACGAACATGATAACTATGGTGTTGGTGTTGACGATGGAATGGGCGTGAGTTTTGTGGTTAGGAATGTACTTAGGAGGGTAGTCTGGTCCAAGTAATCAAAATATTCTGAATAGGTCTTATTACCGGGTCAGCTACGATTTTCGAACTCCTCAAATCCTTTTTCGCTCTCCTCAAATCAATAAACTTGCAATTATTTCAATTATATAGATCAGAGACAATATAGCCAGTTACGGTCAAAATTGTCTCCTCTTAGCCATAAGGGTCGGAAGCATGGATTTTGATAGTTCTTCATGAACTGCTTTACCCGAACGTGTGGTATGGCTAAAAAAGCAAGTTCACGATTTATGCAATACATTCATATAGCTAATCAATTAAGATCAAGTATTGCAATCATCAATTAAGATTTTAATTTAATAACCTCTATTAATTGATGAAAAGAAGACATCTTTAAACAAGTAGTATTCAAAGTAGTGATACTACAAAGCGTAATTGTTTACCCAACCCATAAGAAGCAAATTTTGAAAAGGAATTAAATTATGCAATATCTTCTTCTTCCGAGTCACTTACATTGTAGGTGGCTCTCACATCGGCCATTTCTTGTTCAATCTTCAAATGAGTGCCAATCAATTCTACTTGCTTTTGAATGCAATAAACATTGTGCTTCAAATTTCGTTGCCCTTCGAGAACTTGAAGAAGTAGTTTTTCGATGCTAGCCTCTTGAGAATTGTATGCCGATGATGAAGAAGATTCACGAGCATGTTTCTTGATGTTGGTCTCGATCTTTCGAATAGAACTATTCTTGAGAACTTTTGGCTTGACCAAATTATCATCAATAGGTCCTTCCTTATAGTACTCACAAATTCTAGAAATTAAACAAGGGAAGCCAAGGCACTTGTTCAACGATGTCGTATCTAGCATTTGAAGTAATATAAATCCACAAATATCAATGACACCCTTCATTTCCAATAAATTCGGTAAATTCTTGATTCTAAAAGGCATGAGTGCATGATGAAGGACACAAATTGGTTATCCCGATTTTGCCAAAGCTTTCAAGACTAGAGATAAATCCTTCGTAGGAAAACGATTATTATCCCAAGTAACAACCTTTTGAACAAGCATATTAGACATATCATCTAATGTGGGGCGGTCATGTTCATATGCGAGTACGCGAACGGTTCCCACGGGTAACTCAAGGATAAACCTAAGAACATAGTGACTTACACTTATAGTTGTTTCGCCAATTAGAGTCTTAAACTCCCAAGTTTGATGGTTGATGTCATGAATGTTGGCATAAAACAATTTGACCAACTTATCACCACCAAAACCTAGACCATCAAAAATATTTCCCCAATCATATGAATCCACGAAGTTTGAAAAATCATCATTTGATGTCTTTTTATACTTTCTTTCCATAATTATTTTCCTCGAAGAAATTTCATGATATTTGTTGCAACACATATCATCATAGAAGTATAACCCAACCCTAGAATCATACACATATGAAGGTTTCCCTTTCCTTGATTTCGAGGAATTCTTCGTAGATCTAGACATAATGAAGTAATATGGAGAAATTACTTACTTGAGTTCAAGGAGCTCACTTGTGGATTCAAATCTTCCAAGTTGTTGAGTGATCCAAAGGGAGGTGAGTTCCTAAACCTAGGGTTTTTTGTGTTTGGGAACAAGGATCAATGCACTTGATATATATATATATACGTTCCCTTTGTGGGCTTTCTGGGCCTAGTCGGTTTCGGAACGAGTCCAATAATTAAGGACTTCTTTATCAAATACCCTATAATTTAGGCAGTATGAATTTCTCTAAAATTAAATCATCCAATATTGTGTTCCAAGAGAATTCATGTTCCTCTAAAATACGTAGTGATCATTCTATTGAAATTAATGTGAAATTATGCCCTTTATATGTCACTTCTAAGTTTAAATATCAACGTTATGATAATTACATAATCTTCTGAGCCGATAGTCAGTAACTCCCATGGATCCTGGTCTCGACTCTTGCCTTAGGAGCCAGAGGCAGGGGGAATACTGAGTAAGGTTCACGAAGCGTTGATACCCACATCAAGTCATTACATTTTGGACTCTTCTGGATGTGGTAGCATCTTCCCTAATATTGGCTAGGTGCTCACTGTGAGTCAGGAGTCTTAGATGCTTATAAGATAGTGGTGAAACACTGACCATCAGATCAAGAATCACATGATTCTTGAACGTGGATACATCTCTTTCGGAGCTGAGCTCAACAATTCATAAGAGATGAGAATTTTTTGTTATCTTATATCAAGTAAGGAACATTGTCGTACCATTAATTTATAGACTTTTCATGGTACTAGGGTTCATAAAATAATCTGGAAAAATATTTTCAAAGATATAATACAGAGAACGTACCTGTCTTCATATATATATATATATACCATCCTTTCATCTTTGAAGAACAGAAGAAGATTAAGGATGTATATTAATTTCTAATTAAAAAAAAATCTGCAAGCACGTTTGTGCTTGCTTATCACTCCCTTGTGTAGATCATTCCCCATCTTGTGTAGATTCGATCTGGATGAATTGATTATTCCATGGTGTTGGCAAATTTAATCTTTAAGATGACCTTTTCTTCCACACTTGAAGCAGCGTTTACTGGAAGATGAAGGTTTCTTTTTACAAAATTCAGCAGAGTTCATAGAATTTCTAACTGAATTTGTATGATCTCCAGTAGATAGCTGAGTTGAAAATGTCTATTCCATTCCAGATCATGTTGGAGACGTAAGAACCTTCGATAGTTATGTCCTGAAAGATTGATTAGGCAGTGGATATTGCGAAACCAGTTAAGGACTTTCTGGTATTTATGTTAGGTTTTCACGAACAATTTATTTAAAAGAGTTATCATCTTTTAGATAGAAACAAACACAGACAGTTACGTATTTTACAAGGTGTTTGCCTGCTCTGATACCAATTGAAAAGGAGGGGATACCGAGATACACCACCAACTTTTAAATTTCGTGAACCTAGTTGATTATGGTTGTTCGAACGATCTCACAAATCAATATTCAAACAACAACCTGAGTCTAGTTCAGAGAACCGAACCCTAACAAGAACGTGGTTCTTGTAGATCTCAACAAAGATGGATTCACTCAGAGGTTATGAATCAACAAACTTGCAATTACTTCAATTATATAGATCAGAGATAATATAATGCGGAAGGGAAAAGTAATGCAAGACACCAGAATTTTGTTAACGAGGAAACTGCAAACCTAGCAGAAAAACCCCGGGACCTCGTCCAGATGTGAACACCCTTAGTATTAACCGAATACAGACGCTAGCCTACTCCCAGACTTCGGACTGGAATGTATCGAGACTGAATTAACCCTACAAGCAATTCAGCTACCAATGTGCTCCTACGTCTCTTGACTCCCGCAGAAACCTACGTACTTGATTCCCCTAGCGGACGTCCTTTACAGGCCTAGGAATTGCTCCACTTCCCTTCGTGAAGACTAGCGCTACCCTACCTCTAACAGGACGCCTAAAAGTATCCAAAATTAAACGAGAATACGATTGTGATTTCCTTTAGACTTAAAGTCAAGGTTAATGGAAATATGTTTTGTTGAATATGGCTTATTGATCTAGCCTAAACAACTTTACTTCCTACGCTAGACGAACTTAGTATTAAACCTAGTTCGTGAATCTGCGTTACGGAACTTCTAGAGTTTATGATACAAGATCTACCTTACGAAGTTTCTATCAAATCTTGGTCGTGATAAGATTGAAAATATTCAATCGACCCAAGATACAGGATCAGGAATCTGACTTCTGACCTGTGCTTCACGATCCTCAAGTGAAGTCTTTCAATAGTCGTAGTCCAAAAGGACTTCGAGATGACGACCAACCTTTATGCAAGGATACACAGATGTGTAGAGGATTGGGATTGTACCTTGCAGAAGGTCATCTATTTTTATAGTGATCATCAAGGGAGGCTTTGCTTAAAAGTTAAGCAACCTTGAGCAGGGCTCAAGCAAGTTCCGGATCTAAAAGGTCCATAGCTTGATTACCCGTTCTCAATCTTCTTTCAACTTTGGACAAGGCCAATAGTTAAAGAGGACTCAAACTTGATTGAAGGTTTGCGACTTCTGGTCCAAAACATGTTTGAACATCGCGTGGATTAAGTAGTTGAATTCCATGGGCCAAGTAATGACGAGTCCGAGAACTAATCATGTCTAGACCGAAAACTTCAAGATATGAAAGTTAGAAGTTTTCCATGGCTTATATGTACGCGTTCATGAACTCGTTCATAGAGCCGTCAATTGGAGTTCAAGAGAAATAAGGAGAAATCAGTGTACTCGTATGTACGCGTTCATACAGACCCGCTCGTTCTCAGGAATGCCATATGCAACACATGTACGCGTTCATGAACGCGTTCACCGTTGAGGTCATTTCATGAGACAATTCAACATACTTTACCTATACATATTATCACGGATGTGACAAATGCAAAGGCGAAAAATCCTAGAATACCTTCGGATCTTATAAACAATATCATAGAAATGGCAAATACGAAACATGGAAAGGAAAAACCTTTCTAACCTTTAGCGAGGACGTTATGATTTATCAAGTAGTAAGCTCCGGTCTTCGTCTTCAGTGGTCTTTGTCTCGATTACCTAAAACTATCCTAGTCCGAGGTTGTAGAGTAAACTTATCAAGGATTGTGTTTAACTGACTTGAGATAGCAATATCAATGGGTTCAACCGAGCAATGCTCTAACACTTTCAAACTGCAATCTAATTTTTAGATATCTACATACGATGGAGAGTTAGATCCTGAAAAATTGGATGGGTGGTTAAAAACAATGGAGATTTATTTCAGTACAAAGGCTTACACTGAATTTCAGAAAGGTAGTTTTGCTAGACTAAAACTTGGAGGCTATGCTCTAACATGGTGGGAAGCACACACTTCGGGGCTTGCGTCAAACAAGGAACCACTGGTAAGCTCTTGGTTACAATTTTCTACAGCTTTACACAATCAGTTTTATCCAATTGGTTATATAGAAAGGATTAAAGAGAAATGGCAATTTCTTCGACAAAGTAAAGGGGTAACGGTTCAAGACTACACTACTGAATTTCGTAAGCAAGTGGTGGCATTGAATGTGAATTCAAGGAATCCAGAAGTGTTGGAAAAGTATAAGGCATGTTTGTTCTTACATTTACGAACATAATTGGCACTCTTTGGAGTTACTGACATTGATGATGCTTGTAAAAAGGCCATGTTCATTGAGATGAAAAGTCGCTCTTTTGGAAACAAAAATGAATTTTCAGGGGAAGGTTCAAACCAAGAAAATGGGTCTCGAAAAGGTGAGACAAAGAGAAATCATGTAGTGGCTAACAATAAAAACATGTATTGTGATCATTGTCTTACAAATAGACATTTAAGGAAAAATGTTGGAAGTTGCACCCTGAATTACAACCATCATGGTGGAAGGATAATGGTAAAAATTTGTTAATGTATGTGCTGAAGACGAAGATACTGAGGTTCATCGCACGCGAATGAAAAGTTGGCGTGTATGACAGGCAATGGATGCTAATTCTGAAGAAAACAAACAAGAGTTGTTTTGGGTTTATGCTCAGATTGGGATGACTCTGGTTGTTACTTTGTTCGATAGTGGCTCACATAGAATTATGAATTCAGAACAGTTGGTGAAGGAATTGGGATATCTTTAGTCTTGTGTGTTGTTTGCATCTTGTATTGTATTTGGTTGATTTTATGCTTGTGTTGCATTGCAGTCATTTGTTTAAATTCCTCAAAGAAATGTCAGAAAGTGTTGATCACAGTTATTACCACCAAGAAAAACTAAAATCTCAATTTTATTTTTCGCTTGAGTCTTAGCTACTCGAAGTCAAAGATACTCGCTGCAACTCCTACTCATGATCATATTGCTTTGGGTAGATTATATATTTGGACCGGCCGACCGGAAGGTCTGCAGGAAGGGAGGGAGTCTCTTTTATGGCCTTTTTTTTTGTAAGAGGTGGGCTAACATTGAACCAATTTTGAGGATTGAAAATGGTTGCTGGCGAGAATTCGAAAATGCCCCTCCTTATTATTTCTTTTTTCTTTTTTTCTTTAGACATTTTCGTAAATAAACAGAAGAGGAAGGGCAAATACGTAATACTGTTGTAAGGGAATGTGGAGATGACTAAGTCCCTCCGAATTTTTAATGTGGAAATGACTAAGTAGTCCTTATCAAATCTAATAATAACCTTTCCCTATCCTTTTCTGCTAATTACATCTATATCTCTATCACATTAGCAACACCACTACAAATACATCCACCACTAACACATTCCACCACCGCCAACTCCACCATATTCCGCCACCACTACCAACCACCGCCACATTCCGCCACCGCCACCGCCACATTCCACGCTTCTAATTTTTCGGTCGGCCCCACCGTGGCAGCGGTAATCCCTTTAGCAATTTGGTTCCATCATTTCAAGGTAAGGTAAGGAAAGGGTGAAACGGTAAAAAGATTGGTACTGCTCGACTCTTAAAAGGGAAATTTCAAATTTAGTAGAAACACCGTGATGATGTTAAAAATACATTTTGGAATACACAGAAGAAGAAAACAGTGTATTAGGTGACATAAATCATGAATGGAGAGCGTGGAACAGATTGTGAAAGAGAAAGGATTAAGTTGGAGACATTGTGTAACTTAACAGAATAATGGAAGAAGGTGAAGGATTGAGAAGATGAGGTAAAATCAGTAAGTGAAATTCCACCATTTTGTCCTTATTAATACAACTATTTTGAGATTTGATTAAAATTCTTTGCATGTGTAGTTTAAGGGATAATATTGATAATTTGTGAGTATGAAATACTCTCAAGTTCACAAGGATAGCTAAGAGGATTTGTTTCAACAATTTCAATCCAAAATTCAAGTTTGTTTTCTTTTCATTTCTTATCTGTCAAAAAAAAAAAAAAAAAAGGTTGTTTTTCAAGCTGTGAAATTAAGTTTTTTTTTTTTTTTTTAAAATATTATATATTATTAATCTGAATCTGAATCAATAGGATTACAAAATTTAAACGGAAGTCTAGCAACAAACTGGGCTCCAATCCCTATTTTATATATATTTTGTGTGTGTGTAGCAACGATTTTGGGTTATTACATACTTAATTGAATGACTTTCAGTGGATTCGAAGATTTAAATCGGATGTTAATCCAAGGTGAGTTTTTGATCAAATAAGTATGTTAGGGTAATTTAGCATAGGAATAAGTTGTGCTTTAAGTTATGTTAGCCACAAATTAAAACCCTAGTTTAAGCTAGTTTTGGGAATACCAAGTACCAACTACCGGATGAAATTCATTTGAAATGCTTAGCAGGTGCTAAATTTGCCATATTCCCTTCATCCTGAACCCGAATGAGAAAAATGATGCCATTATTTTAGAAGGTCTTGCAGTCACGTTCTAAGCTCAAGAACGCCGGGCCGGGCGGGGGGGGGCGCCGCCCCCAGGCCGAATGTTTCGTGAATGTATTCTAAAAGGGTTTCAGATTTCAGTGGTTGTATGTATTGGGGCAGATGACATGGATGCTTCATTAAGTCAAGTATAATGCGAAAAAGGGGCACAGGTTAGTACAATGCTATCACTCATTTTTCTTTTGATGTATTTTCGCTGTTGAGGAAAAGTTAGTTTTAACCAAATTTCTTCAATGTGTAGGTTTGAAAATTATGAAGTTGGATTTTATGGTCAAGTAACCATCCAGGTAAAACTACAACTAGAATTGAGTTGAAAATGTGCTCTTCTTGGAGATCAGATTTTATGATTTTATTAAAAAAAAATAAATATGAGCATATCTTAGCTTTAGCTGTTCTATCCACTCCAAAATGAATTGATCCTTGATCTAAATGGTTTTGCTTGATGGATGTGGAAAGTGATATTGTCTCAATTTTGACTTAAATACCTGTACAATGTCGAGCAATGGTTCATGATCAAGTTGAATTAAATTTAGCTCTTGGTTGAGATGGGTGACGCATCACCTTAGTGTAAGCATACTTCTGATGACGCCCACTATTGAATTGCTGCTTTAATTGAACATGATACGTAGTTTGCGTGTTGCGCCAAAGATGGGTTATGCATTGCCTTAATTTTAATATACTTCTGATATCCAGTATTGAATATTGACAATACTAATTTTATTTGATTAAGTTGCAGGCACGATGTATGGTTTGCGTGTCTCAACTTTGAAACCATTATGCTGTAATAGAAAGATTTTGTCTTCATTGGACATTTTTGCTAAATACTTTATTGTTTTGGATTATAACATTATGTTTATTTAGCAAATTGTGCAATAAAGACGTGTGCGATTGATTAGTTTTTGTGCTAACTTTCTCATGTATGTTTGACCAACCTAGTGGGATTTAAGAGTCAGAGACACACAAGGTAAGCATTGCACATACTGCTTAAACAAGTAGAGTTAACAATGTTAGTAATCGATATTAAATGTTTAGAAGTGATTTCGTTGCATATCTTAATCATGTGCTATCTTTAATTCAATTTGACGAAGACTCGATCAACTGAATATTTCTTGTTCAACTTCATAGAGATGTTTTTTTTTCTCGTTAGTGTCTTGTAACAAATAACTTTATAAATGCACATATTATCAAACAAGAAATCACTGGCAATTCAATTAATTGTACATGTAAACAACACCATAGATAGTCTGACAATTTGCTAGCTGGATCACCTTTCGTGAATACTGAGAAATACATTTTCGTACCATATAGACCCGTACTTTCGAATGAGATAAGCTTATGTAAACTCGCTGGATATAGTACGTGCTTACGACACTGTTAATATGACAGCCAACAGATATGGTAAATTTGCTTAACCTATAAAGCCATCAGCCATGCTATTAGAAGTTATATAACTGCCATTGGTCCAAATAAGATTGAGAGTGCTTTCTAGAATTTTAATCTAATTCTGTATTTCTCTTGCAAATAAAAGGAAAAGGAACAAATGCCTCCATATGTTATAAGACCATTGAAAGACATATTCAAAGTCTTTTAGTCCCTTTCACAAAAAAAGAATTAAAAAAAAAAACAGTAGACTTTTTTCACAAGTTGTTAGGTAGCTGTGGAACATCATTGCAGTTTTTTTTTTTTTTTTTTTTTTTTTGGTACGTAATAGAAAGAATGCAGTTTGCAATTTTAATACCTGAAGATTTGACTTAAAAGCACTGCACCACTTTCTGGTTGTGCAGGAATATTAGCCCGGCGTGGTTTTTGCTAGGTTCTCACTGCTTAAAGCTGGCTTGCTTATTGATGTAGCAGGTGAGGTAACTAACTTCTTATATCCTGTAACCAGTTGGTAGATTACATGGGACAATTTGCAGTCTTTATTCGGTGCGGGAAATATGTAGTTGGTAAGTCATCAGTCTGGAAAGTCCAAACCTCCAATACCAGATCACCAAAAGTAAACAGCCAGTGTAATTCAGATAGTTTTATCCCAGCTGCTAGTGTGGCATATACTTTCCCGTGTCCTCAAATCTATTATAAACATCACTGCCCTCTCTTTATTAAAAAAAAGTGGTCCTTAGAAATCGGGCTATCCGGGCCGTCCAAACGCGTGATGGAATTTCGACCCTTTGATGGCCAAAGTCATACGTCTTATCATCCGTGGCCGTCGGATCCTCTTAAAGTGCCTTCGGTTGCCAATTTGCCATGGCTCGATGGCAGGCTTAACTTTAGATTATTTGAATCGCTGCACACATTAGATTAGACACAATAGATCTAAAATATAAAGGAATATAAGTAGAAGAGAAGAAGTGAATATTGTTACCCCTACAAGGGTTTGATTTGGAAAGACTTGGAAAGTGATAGTTGCCCAAATCCTCTGTCCGATGAAACCAAGGGTTTCGACTTCATACTAAAATTTTAAGCATAGAGACATATAAAATTTATGAGTATTTAACGTGTAGTTTTACGAGTGGAAAGGATGTAATTTGCAACTAACAAATCAAACCCATGCTAAATCCCTTTCTGTTCATGAACTTTGTAAAATTATATGAAGGGGTCCTTAGGTATCGTCACATCCGGAACGTCTAAAGTTGGAGTAATTCATGGTCATTAGATTTTTCTTTTCCGGTTTCCCTTTGAATAGCCTTAATAATAGATCGGCTAACCAGATTAGGACATTAACCTTACATATAAATTGGCTAACTCACGGCCGGGGCCGTAGGCCCCGGCTGATTTCACTCGACAAACTAAATACCGGAAACTTGGGCCAACCAACTTTAGAATTTGCTAACCCACGGCCGGGACCATTGGCCCCGGCTGATATAACCCGACCAACATAACACCAAAGATTTCTTAGTCCCGAATAATACCTATTAAAAATAACAAAAAAGGTTGAGCCCAGCCGTAGGCTGGGGCGATACCTAGTAATTATCTATAAATACTGGATGCGAGAGTTTTTTGCTGGTAATTTTGACCATTATCTTAAATATTAGAAGGGATATGCTCGACTGAGTTTGCCACAGGCGAGTAGGTAGTCGGTGTATTTTTTTACCCAATGACATTCAGAATCGAGCTATTGTGAACCATACAGGTAAGGTCAGTACAGATTCAGGCACCCGACAAATTTTAAAGGGCCACCGCTATTAATTGAATAGAAAAGGTTGACGTGGCATATGGGTTATCACAATCACTTTTCCACTCATGTGGTCAAGACTCAAGCTCCATAAAAACAAAAGACTCTTACAGCAAAATACAAACCAGGCACCTTCTGCACTGAAAGACGATGAAGACTCCGTCTCCACCCATAGCCCCTAAAAAATGGCCTAGAATATATGCCAAAACCCTAGTCTCAGCAATCAGTTACATCGTGTTTGCATTCCTTGATTTGTTAGACATTGTGTTATGCTTGTTTTATAGATTTGTTGATGGATTTAAAGAAGAAAACACACCCCCCTGTTACTGTAAGAACAGGGGTACACAGAGAAAGGATGTTAATGGTGAGAGTGAAGAAAACACTGAACTCTCAGAGACTCTCTATGAAAGAAAAAACGTTTTTAGAGATGTGGGTTTTCTTGAATTGGCAAAAGAGAACGGGGAGGGTTTAATT
>JAJJMA010201040.1:1712-14316 GCA_023529015.1 Papaver nudicaule | reverse complement strand
AAAGTCACTATTCATTTGACACAAAAGTCACCATATATAGGGTCCTCCCTCGCTTCGCTCGGTCGGCCCAATTAAATGAAATGCATTTATTTTTGTTCAAAATATGAAGTCGAACCCCAATCAAGGATTGGGCAGCAGAAATGCATATCCCCAACTCATGCTCAGTGAGTCGGTGCAATAGAGGAAGCCAACCTCGAGTTCAAACTGTATCTTAAACTGTATCTTAAAATACGCTGATTTAGGGACCGGTCAAAATACTAGGGAGACCGGATTTAGGATCCCTATCCTAGAGGGGGTTATAAGGGGTGTCAAAATGATATGAAATGGCTAAGTTACCATTTTAAATTAAGGATGAGACCAAAATGCCCCTGAATCATTAACAAAAACCTAAACAAAGAAACTGATTTCAATTTCAATTTCTTTCAACTCTTTATCTTCTTCTTCATCGTCTCCCCCCGTTGTTTAATCTTATCTATGATTAAGTTTTTATGCTTTGATTCCTCTTTTGAATGGTTAAAAATGATAGTTCAGTGTGATTTTCGGCTAGGTGAAACCCTAAAAATCTAGACGAAAATTCAATTGTCGTCTGTATTGCATGCAAACAAATCAGGCGAAAAATAAGTTACCAAATGTGTCGCAGCCAATGCAGAGAAAATAGGCTTAATTTTGAAAAACCTAGCCGAAATTTTTTAATTTTCGGTTGCGTTTGGTATGAAATATCCAGATGAAATTAAAATTTTGGTATTTTGTTGAACTTTGTTTTCGTCTGGATTAATTCAGTACTTCCAGACGAAAACTCAGCCGATATCAACAATTTCCAGCCGACAATTGGTTCCCACAAAACTTTTGTTTTACAGAGATAGTTTCATCTGGGAGTAGATAAACAAACAAGCTGAAATTACAATTGTCGTCTGGATTTTGATACTATCATCTGGACGAAAATTTACTGTACATCCAATTTTCTCCAAATTCGAAAATTGTCGGTTGGATTAAGAACACAACCCAACCGAAATTTCAATTTTCGGCTGGATTCTGGGTTAAAATTGAGCCGAAAATAGGCTCTGGAACTCACAAAATCTAATTTAGTTAAACTAGATTTTCTTTATCGTTTGTAAAGACAAAATACATGATTTGAAAGATTAGAGCACAAATCTTAGTTTAGTTAAACTAATCTGATTCATTAGTTCTAATTAAGTAGGGATATTTTGGTATTTAAGAAAATATGTTGGATAAGGGGTTTTGGAAAAAGCTTAGAAATAACTCTATTTTGTTTTATTAGCCGGTCTCCCTGGTATTTTGACCGGTCCCTAAATCAACGTTTATCTTAAATGACACCAAATTTTTCATCTCTGTTGGATTTAGTACTGTTTGGGAGTTTTTATTCTTATGTCCTGTTTTTGGCACTGTAGAGTTTTTGTTGGCACTTCAAAACACTAACACTATCCAAATGTAGTTATAAGGGATGTCTAAATAGACATGAAAAGTCTAAGTTACCCTTACAGACAAAGGATAAGATTAAAATACTCCAAAATCTTAACTACTTACCCTAGTTTTATAACCCTAATCCTAAAACAAAAACAAATACTGATTTTAATTATCCTCAAATCGAGAATCCACAACAGCGGAAATTGAAATTGAGAGAGAAAACGCAGCCGAGATTCAGGCGTCCACTGATTTAGCATCTAATCAGTCACAAGACCCCAATATGCGTATTAGGTACTAATTCTGAACACAACCCATGTTGTCAATCATGTTTTCCTTGCTTGTATATGCAAGAGACTTGCAGACCCTGAGTGTGTTTAAACTGCATAGCCGACCTCCCAGAGCTCCGCGCATCTTGGCAGTTAAATGGAAGCCCCCTAATTTCGGGTGGATTAAGGCCAACACTGACGGATGCTCTTTTGGAAATCCCGGGCTTGCAGGTTGCGGGGTGGTGTTTCGAGATCATAACAGTCTTGTCCGTGGTTGTTTGGCTCAATCTATTGGCCAAGGTACTTCTATGGTAGCTGAGTATTGGGCTGCTATTTATACGTTCAGAATTGCGCAATCAAGAGGCTTCCAAAGATTATGGTTTGAATGTGATTCCACGGCAACCCTGGCTGCTATTGAGAACCCAAGGTTAATACCTTGGAATTTGGCAGTTCACTGGTCTAATTGTATGAGATTCCAGTTCAGATATACCCACATTTTCCGTGAGGGTAATGCAATGGCTGATTTGCTAGCCAAACATGGAGCTTCAATGGAGTCCAATTGGTGGCAGGAGCCTCCAAATTTTGTGAGATGCAAACTAGGCATTGACAGGTCATGTTTGTCGGTTTATAGATTTCGATGATTGTAATCTTTTCACTTTATTTTTTGTTTTTTGCTTTTCTTTTCTTCTTTCTGTTGTCTTCTTGAGGTCAGGCCCAACCCCCCTCTTTTTTTTTCTTGATTTTTAATAAAATTACTTCCCAGTGTGCCAATGCCATGGGAAGTTTCCTTAAAAAAAAAAAAAATGTTAGATTCATCGATTTGGGTTTGTTTTTTTCGCCTCAGTCGATTTTTACGGTTTGGTTTTCATAGAAAACCGCGGCGTAAAACCATTTTACGCCTAGCTATTCATCAGCGTCCTAGGCGTAAAAAAAATTACGCCTTAGTATCATACCGTAACAAAAGCCCTAGTTTTGTCCTTTACGGCTTGGAAACTCAGGCGTAGAAAAAAGAGGACTGTGCTCACAAAAAATTGCACCGTAAATACACCAACCAAACCGTAAAAAAGGATATAAGGCGTAAAACTCAAAATTGAAGCGTAAAGTCCAGTTTTACGCCTCATAAACTGGGACGTATATTGTGCATTTAATATTTCCATGCAACTTACGTCTCAATGGCAGGTTGTCGTCTTAGGCGTAAATTGAGTGTACGGCTCAGTTTCCCCAAATTCCACTTTTTACGCCTCAATTGGGAAGAATCTTGAGGCGTAAATTTGTTTTACGCCTCAATTCCAAGGTCAAACCAGACCGTAAACAGAGCCGCCCAACTCACAAAAATCACAAAAATCTACGTACTAAAGATGATTACATGCAACAATATTACAAGCAAAGGTATACCTGGGTGTTAAAAGCTAGTTACTCAAAATCGGTGTTTGAATCACTCATTTTGGTTGAGTGATTCAAAACTTTGAGATTTTTGAAGAAAAAAGTTTGGTTTTTTTTCCCTCTCCTTCTTTCTCTCCAATTCAACTATAACTCAAAATGAATTTCTCTATCCAAAATTTTTATTACCTTGACTATATAGATTATGATATCATGATTACCACTAATCTAATGATAATCAAACACTAACAAAACTTATTTTAAAGGGTAAAATTGTCCATTTTATAAGGGTTTTTTGGTTTTGGGGTTTTGATGACCCTATTTGTTTCGGGCTGAAGTGCCAACAAAATCTCTGCAGTGCCAAAAACAGGACATTTATTCTTTTGACGTGAGTTTATTGAAATGGAAAAGGCACAGTAGTATAAGAAGGCCAAAGGCCCAATTTGAAAGTTAGTTACAAATCAGTTGTTTTCAAAAACTGATTCCCAATTCCTAATCAAATCCCCTAAACCTGAACAAATCAGTGTGATGAGTCCAGCTGATGCCCATTCTAGTTATGAAGTAGTCCCATATTCGGTGAGAGAATATGCACTGTAATAAGAGATGATCGGTGTCTTCATCCACCTGAGTGCAGAAGCAACAAACTGTGTTTGTCATTTCACGTCCCCTTTTATTAAGGTTATCCACAGTTGGGATTGTGTTGTGCACAACCGACCATGCAAAGATTTGTGTTTTAAATGGCATACCTTTATTCCGGATATATTTAAAATCTCCCCTGTTGGAGTAATGTTGTTCACCATGAGCCATTTGTATCCTCTTTTATTGTGTATTTGTTGTTAGAGCTACAATCCAAAGAGTCCTCTCTCCATCGACAATATCACCAAGGATTGATAGCAGGTTTGTGAATTCTCTGACAACATCATCTGAAGGTTGTCTTCTTAGATTTATTTGCCATCCGCCATTATGAATAAGGTCAGCCACTGTTGCTTCCTTTTCCACTGCTATTTTGAGAGCTCTTTTGTGTGTTAGACAAAATTATGTATTATCAAACCAAGCATCATCCTCCAAGAATATTATATTTTTTCCACTGACAATTATGGCTTTGGTGTTAGCCTGCACTGACATCTGCTCTTTCTGGAGTGCTCTCTAATATCCTGCATTGTTTAGACCATAAATCATGCAAATCAGAATTGGTTTTGTGTTGCACAACTCTCTTTCACAGCTGCATTCTTCTCCTTAGCATATCTCCAATGCGATTTGGATAAAAGGGATCTGTTTGTAGCTCTTGAATCTCTAATGGCTCGCCCACCAAGAGTTTTGGATTTGCATAACTTCTCCAAAGCTAGCCTATTCTTCTCCCTTCAGTGGATGATCCCCAAAGGAAATCTCTCTTGGTGCTTGTTATACTCTTCTCCACTGACTTAGGCATCTCCATAAGAGACATGAAGTACATTGGAAGGCTAGCCACTGCACTATTGATAGAAGTATTTTCTCACCTCTTAAAAAAAAAATCTCAATTTCCATTTAGCCAACTTCTTATTGAACTTATCAATCACACTCTTCCACACTGTTGTTTGTTTGTTAGAGCAACCCAGAGGAATACCTAAGTATTTGAGAGGGAGAGATCCAATCTTACAGTGGACTATGGTAGCAATGTTTCGAATTTTATGTTCTTCCCCTATGCTTATGACGGTTCTTTCTCCAAAGTCACTATAATCCTTGTGGATGCTTCATGGACTTGTAGGATCATGGCAAGATTTTCAACCTCCTCTTCTCTTGCATTAAAAAAAATCAGTGTATCATCTGTAAACTGCATGTGTGATAGATTGATGCTCGAATGAATATTAAACCCTGATATCATATGAAGATGTTCTAATTTCCTTAAAAGTTTAGTGAGTACTTCAGCCATCAACAAAACAAGAATGAAAATAGTGAGTCACCTTGTATGAGACCCTTATAGTGCAGAAATTTGTTGCTAGAGGAGCCATTTGAAAAAGCAAGGGTACCGAAATACAACAAAATTTTCGTTTGGGCTTGTGAGTCTTTCAAAAATCAATATCCAAATATATTAACCGGAGTTAGGCTCACAAGTGATCAATCCCTAACACAAGAAAAGTCTTGGTGAATCCCTCGAAAGGATTTGGGACCAACTCAACGGTTACAATAACGTACTTCATGTGTTTGCTTTAATTATATAATCAGATATATAATGCGGAGAGTAAAACACACAAGACACCAAAGATTTTTTTTAGTCTTTTCAGTCTTGAGTCAGATAAATGACCTTCCCTCTTTAGTAGTGAAATCTTTGTGGTTATGGACATAACCAAGGATTCTTGTTCATTGACTTTATCCAAAAGTGAGTTTACTTTGGCCTTCAGATGCCTGAAATTTCACGAACCTAATGAGTCAACTACTTTCCTTAGCTGCATCTCTTTCAAGATCTGAATCAAAGTCTTCTGATAGAATGAAAGAGTAAGGATTATTACTCAGTTTGACAACTTCAGTTGGTTGATCTCCACATGATGGTGTTTCACCAGTTGTGTATGACTGAGTCGGAGTGGTGTCTTCTGATGTTGATTTAGTACTAGGATCCATAATCAGGAACCACGATAAACATAGACAGTTACACCTTTTAATGTGTTTACTGGCTCTGATTCTAATTGAAAAAACAGGGGTACCAAAATACAACCAACTTTTCATTTGGGCTCGTGAGTCTTATGGTAAGGTATGGACGATCTCAAAAATCAATAACCAAATATGTTAACCGGAGTTAGGATCACAAGCTATGATCAGTCCCTAACGCAAGACAAGTCTTAGTAAATCCCTCGAAAGGATTTGGGACCAACTCAACGGTTGCAATAACGTACTTCTTGTGTTTGCTTTAATTATATAATCAGAGATATAATACGGAAAGTAAAGCACACAGGACACCAGAGATTTTTTTAACGAGGAAACTACAATTTGTAGAAAAACCTCGGGACCTCGTCCAGTTTGAACACCGCACAGTACTAACTGTTTTCAAACACTAGTCTATTATCAGACTTCGGTCTGGGATGTAGCAGAGACCAACTCCAACCCTTCAAGTGAATTGGCTACTGTCACACTCCACAGATCGTTACGCACTAGATTCCCCTAGCTGACGTCCTTTACAGGCCTAGGAGTTTCTTTAACCGCTATTAAAGGCTTATGTCAATAATTCCGGCTTTGCAACCTCAATTATCAACTGTATGTTTTGAACTGTCCTCTTCAGTTTAACATACGTAAAGTGACTTCCTTTGGATTTCTCCAGTTCATACGGAAATCAACTTACAAGTGGGGGCTGACAAGTAAATCAAGTAAACTATGCCCAACTTGTGTCTACCTCAGCTGTGAAAAGAATCACTTAAGAAACCTACACAACTCGAGCTAACTAGGTCTTACAAGCACAAACATGTTGCCGTACGTTGCTTCAGTTAAAACCCTGTATGTAACGTATCAGTTGTTAAATGACCTTATTGCAGAAGAGAAGGACCGTAGAATAGACAAGAACGTCATCAGGTTACCAAGGTTACATGTTACTCAGATAACAACCACAAAGGTACGATATCACCTACCTGTGCTTCCCAACTCTCAAGAGAAGTCTTTATAGTCGTTAGGTAAATCCCACAGAGGAACTGCTACCTAATAAAGGATGACTACCACAAAAAGCTTACACCAAAGTGCAAATAGTTTACGATCAATTCCACAGAGAAACTTCACGTATGCTTGATGCTTGTAGTTTTCACTCCTTAATCTTCTATTAATATCTCTCAATAAGATAGGTTGCTTTGAGATAAAACAATAAATTACTTGTGCTACAAATTAGCAAGTGCCAGTGTAAACGAACCCGTTACTTGGCTTGCACACAAAGAAACTAAGTTAATCTCATTTGGAAATCTTTTAACATTTATCTGCCAAGTGGTTTGGTAGCTCTTAACCACTTCAAGATAGAGATTCAATGAAAATGAGAACACCTTTATCTTATTGACTCATTGAGATTCATTAGATGGACCACAAAAGATATTCTGATAAGCTTAAGTCCAACTAAGAGATAAGGACTTATCTGTTGAAACCCGCGTGAAAATCCCGCAGAATATTCACCAAACGGTTCACGAACTGTCCAGATCTGGAATCAAGGCCAAATGCATTGAATCTGATGTTCACGTATATATACGTGTACAGATCGATGATTTGAGACACGTGAGGAAAAATCGGTGCCATTGTACACGAACCAGTTCGTGAACTGCCTGAGTTCCAAATTAGGGTTTCAACTGGATCTGTTGGAAGTACCTTGGTTGGGCCAGTTTTCCTGTGTGGACGTCCTCAGCTATAATCCATGGACTCCGCTCTTAGAGTACTCCTTTAGATTCACCCAATTTCCTACATGTGATTTGAAGCAAACCAATGCACTGGAAAATGTATTGAATCTATCTCATGTATATTCTAACTTAGTATAATGGGAACATATACCAACATAACACATGGTTATGTAGACAAGAGTACAATCTCAATCGCTATTAGTATCTCTACTAAAGTAGCCGACTATTTCAAAAGATATAATAAGTATAATATAAGAAATTCCATATTATGTCACAACTCCTACTAACTTTTTGTCGATGAAGAATATATGATGTCTTCTTGGTAATCGCAGTCTTCGTCTTCAAGGTCTTTACTATTTTGTTTATATCCCAATTCTGAAATCTAAACTCTAGTAGGCTAAATCAAGAATTGTGTTTTGACACCTAAAACTGACAACTAGCTTGACATACCAACGCTAGTGGTTTGACCGGACAATGCCCTAACACCATTGACTAAGATGGAGGATTGAGCTGAGGAAAGACACCACTGCACCCTGTTTATCCATTTGCTCCCAAAGCCAGCAAAGTCTAGTAAGTTGTCAATGCAGTACCAACTCACATTATCAAAATCTTTTTCTATATCCAGCTTGCACAACACTCCTGGTATGCCTGACTTAAGTTTGTAGTCAATCAATTCCCCATTTATGAGCACACCATTATGGATTTGCTTCCCTTTTATGAAAGCACCTTGATGCTCATAAATGAGTTTGGGAAGACCATTTTTTGTATTTGTCTACAAACACTTTTGATATGATCTTGTATATGCTGCTTACTAGACTAATTGGTCTAAAATGAGAGGGGTGACTTCAGAGCCGATCCTGTGGAAAAAAAAGGCCCTGCACGAACTTTAAAACAAGGCCCTAAATATTTTTTTCGTTGACAATTTTCATATAAACAATATATAAAATCAGACAAGAACGATATATATAAATATAAACATAACATAACCATGAGTAAATATTTTCTTCATACATTTACATACTAATTTAACAAAAAAAAATTATAGTCTTGAAATGATAATCAACGGAAATTTTGTCGCCTTGCATTTACTGCTGCAAATTCGCTAATCAATGAGTCAATATCAAGTGCATCCAGAAAATCTTTTTCAATTGATATCATAGCTAACCCATTAAGTCTTAATTGAGACATCGACGTTCGCAAGAAAGATTTCAATATGTTGAGCTTTGAGAAGCTTCTTTCTGCATTTGTCACTGTAACTGGAAGCGTTAAGAGTACTCGATATGCAATACATGTAATCGGAAAGCTATCTTGACGAATTAAGAAATCGAATATACCCCTTGTTGTAGTTATTTCACGAGGCAACACTTCCCGTAGAACTTTCAACTCGGCTAACAAATCGTTTTCATCAACATCCGACGCTTCCCCGTGTCTTAATGCAGATTCAAGATTGTCACATCGAGCTTTCAACTGATTATCATTCATTGAATTCAAAGTGGTTGAACTAAACAAAAACCCAAATATTTGATCACATGCCTTGTATTTCCCAAATCGTCTTTCAAGTGAACTAATAGCTTGATTAACAACCTGTAAGAATAACTTAGTTCTAAACGATTTTGAAGGTGATTGGACAACTTCCTCAGTAGTCCCAATCTCATCAAAGTGTTGTTTTCCACGAATTACCCGACCCACAGGAAATTCAGGCTCAACTCCCAATTTATTAGCCATTTCTTTGGCAGTAGCCAAAGTCTTTTCAAATCCATCCACCTTGTATTTTCTCATCCACTTTAGAAGCCCATTCACTTGAGTCATGGCATCGTCTATTAGCATATCTTTTAATTTCAAAGATTTACTAACTAAATTGACAGCGTTCAACAAATCATACCAAACTGCCATGCCTAATAAGAACTCAAAATCTCCAACACTGTGTCTTGCCAAACCTTTTGCTTTAGCCTTGGCTGCGTTGTCCTTGTCATCAACGTTATTGGCCACTTCTTTCAATGCTTCTCGTATTTCAACAACTTGAAACCTAACTGCCTTCATAGACTCAATGTGACTTTCCCATCTAGTATCCGACAATGGTTTGACTGTATAACCTTTCACATGTTTCTTGAAAATTGCCCATCGTTTAGTAGAACAAGAAAATACTTTATATATTTGATTCAATGTTTCAAAAAAATCGGTTGCCCCCTTACAAGAATAAGCCATGTCAAGAAGTTAAATTCAATCAATGAGCCCCACAAGGTGTATACATTGCTCTTGGATCCACTGCTAGGAATTTCTTTTGTACCTCGAGTATTATTGATGTCAAGATCAAGATCCTCCAAAACATCTTTCAATACATCAAATAAACCTTGTGCGGTTGTGTCATTTACTACTATGAATCCCATGAAGTATTCTTGTATCTTTATTGGACTTTCACTAGTATCCACACACACCTAATAATCAATGACATTTGCTCTTGGTGGCTCCTATCATGAGTACAATCAAGAAATATTGAAAAATACATGGCTTTCTTAATTTTATGAATTATGGCACTTTTGATTTTGGAAGCAAGCAACTCAATCAGTTCATTTTCAATCTTAGAATTAAGGTAATTGTATTGAATTTCATTGTTTCCAATTCTTCTCATATGTTCTTGCATCGTTGGATGAAATTCAGCAATCATCTCTATCAAACCTAAGAAATTTCCGTTACTATTTTTATAAACTTGCTCATTTGTTCATCGAAAAGCCAAGTTATGTGTGCTAAGGTATGTTACAACAACAATGATTCTTTTCAATACTTGCTTCCAATTTTCTTTTTTCTGCATTAATCTGATGTTGAAGATGCTTATCAATTGTATCATTCAACCTTAGTATTTCGCATAGATCATACCAAATAGTCATGTGAGTATTGTGATCTTTACTAATTTCATGGTCAGTAAGGGTTTGACTAAGATGAACACAATCAAAATTACCTTCATTTGATAAAGAACATACACGAGAATGTCTATTTTTTAAAAAAATTGCAAGGAAAACAAAAGACTCTATCAATCTCCTTTGAATATACCAGCCATTTTCTATCATGCTCTTTTGGTAATTTTCTAGTGTAATAAGCTGAAGAGAAGAATCGAGATCGATTATCTTTAGGACTTTTCCTTATATGTGGGTCTGTAAGAGGACCCTTTTCCACCAAAAGATTTCTAGACATAGTGTTAAGCTTACCCCAACATCTGGGATCGTGTATGTTCACTTCTACTTGAGGAGGTTCAGGTTCCATAGCTTCTGCCCTATCAGGAATAACATTTTCAGGAACACCATCTATGTTTACACCATCTACCCTTTCAGGAATCACTTCAACATCTATGTTTGGAACACCATCAGCAGCATGCATATCAACAACATCATTATCAGTTTTATTATTATCTAAATTGGGAACGATATTTTCAGTTTCAGTAGGTGTAACTAATATAGGTGGAACCGTACTAACGACATATCTATCTAAAGCTCCTATTTGTGACTCTTTGAAGGCTAGCTATCTCTTTTATTTTTCTTACTTGTTTATCGTTGCCAGGAGTTTCTTTTCTTAAACTCTTCTTCACCATAGTTCAAATGGAAGAAACTTACCCGATTGTACGGCAACAATCCCAAGTTCCCAACCAGTCCCAATTCTCAATTTCTTAAATCACCCACCAAAGACAATGACTACTGTTGTGCTGTAGGCAAACTTCTAAAAGCTGCAAAAGATAACTGAAATGTTTTAAATGGCATGCCATATATAAATAGACATCATAAGGTACGAAAATAAATGGGATCTGAAGCGAACCTTTAGAAGTTAAATAAGAACATGAATAAGAAAGATGAGATAACAATTGGGTATCAATATGCATGGCATGGGCATGATTATGGAGGATACAACAACAGGCCATAGAGGCCAGACATGCAAGCACACTAGTCAGAATCTCAGTTTGCCTTAGTTACTACTCTAGCCAAGCTACACAACTGCAAGAGCAGCAAAAGATACCACCAGCCCTAATATGCACATGAAAGCATGTCCATTGGCAGATTAGATAGCCAATTTCTAATCCTGTGAAAACACATTCTGAATGCAGCTTGAAACTTGGGGTATGTGAGCCAACAACCAAGCACAATAGACTAGCATTCTTCCATCCACTCATACTTGAATACTTCAACAATGGTGAGTTAATCATCTTCTAAAATAAGCAATACTACTCCCAAGGTTGGACAATTAGTGAAAAAGCGAGGATACCGAGATATACCACCAACTTTTTGTTTTCGTGAACCTAGTTGATTATGGTTGTTTGAACGATCTCACAAATCAATATTCAAACAACAACCTGAGTATAGTTCAGAGAACCGAACCCTAACAAGAACGTAGTTCTCGTAGATCTAAATAGAGATGGATTCACTCAAAGGTTATGAATCAACAAAATTTTAATTACTTCTATTATATAGATCAGAGACAGTATAATACGGAAAGGAAAAGTAATGCAAGACACCAGAATTTGTTAACGAGGAAACTGCAAACCTAGCAGAAAAACCCCGGGACCTCGTCCAGATGTGAACACCCTCAGTATGAACGGTATACATACGCTAGCCTAGTCTCAGACTTCGGACTAGACTGTATCGAGACTGAATTCACCCTACAAGCAATTCAGCTACCAATGTGCTCCTACGTCTCTTGGCTCCCGCAGTAGCCTACGTACTTGATTCCCCTAGCTGACGTCCTTTACAGTCCAAGAAGTTGCTCCACTTCCCTTCGTGAAGACTAGCGCTACCCTGCCTCTAACAGGATACCTAAAAGTATCCAAGTAATCAAACAAGAATACGATTGTGATTTCCTTTAGACTTAAAGTCAAGGCTAATGGAAATCTATATGTTGAATATGGCTTATTGATCTAGCCTAAACAACTTTACCTCCAAACGCGAGACGAACTTAGTATGAAACCTAGTTCGTGAATTTGCGTTTGGGAACTTCTAGGGTTTACGATACAAGATCTACCTTACGAAGTTTCTATCAAATCTTGGTCGTGATAAGATTGAAAGAATTCAATCAACCCAAGATACAAGATGTAATTTGACTTCCGACCTGTGCTTCACGATCCTCAAGTGAAGTCTTTCAATAGTCGTAGTCCAAAAGGACTTCGAGATGACGACCAACCTTTATGCAAGGATACACAGATGTGTAGAGGATTTA
>JAJJMA010201009.1:0-11388 GCA_023529015.1 Papaver nudicaule | reverse complement strand
ACTCCAAATTTTAGATCTGATTCTCAAAAGATCTCCACTAATGCAGTTTGGGCTAGATTTCCTGGTTTGAGCTTAGAATACTGGAAAGAAGAAATTGTTTTATCTCTAGGAAAAGCTTTGGGTAATCCTATAAAAGTTGATGATAATACTATTCATAAGAAATTAGGCTATTATGCAAGTGTACTTGTGGAAATTGATCTTACTGCTAAAATTCCTGAGAAAATTTGGGTAGAGTCCAAATATGGGGGTTTTTATCAGCCTGTGATTATTCCTAGAATGCCTAAGTTTTGTGAACATTGTCAGGTCATTGGTCACTTAGATTCTGAATGTAGAGCTAAGAAAGAAATTCCTGTGACTAATGAGAATAGTAACCAAAATGGTTTTCAGCATGTTAAGAAGAGGAAAAGGAACAATAAACAGAAAGGTAAAGTGGTATATGTTCCTAAAACTAATACTGAACAGGGTCCAAATATTCAAGACACAGGTTTTGTTCAGAATGATGCTGCTCAAGACTTGGCTTTAGTTATTTTCTCTAATTCTTCTACTTTTCAGGGTGAATCTAGTGGCAGTGAAAATGTTTCTTCTCAGCACTTTTCCTCCAATTCTTTTGAAGTCTTACAAACAATTCCAGAAGATGATGATCTTATTTTTGATGATGACCCTCAAGAAAGTGATACACAAAAGTTATTGGAAATGGCTTCATCTCCATCTCATGTAAGTGTTGTGAGTTCCAATCCTTTTGAGAGTCCATTTTCTAAGGAGCCCAGAGTTAAGTTGGTGGCAGAGAAGAGAAAGAACCCCATAAGAGTTTTTAAATCTCCTCCTGTTACTAGATTGGCTACTAAGTCCATTTTGAAACCAGTGTTTAATAAGGGGAGTTACACTACTCTCCCTTTCTCTAATCCTAAATGAGGATGATATTTTGGAATGTCAGGGGCTTGAAGAGGAGTAAAGCTCAAGACAGACTTAGAGATTTTGTTAATAAATACAATCCAACTCTTGTTTGGATTGTTGAGCCTAAAATTAGTGTTAGTTCAACTACTCAGAAACTAATAAAATTACCTGGTATGCATCATCAGATTATCCACAATTCTGTTGATGGAAATAAAGGTAACATTTGGTTATTTTGGAATAGATCTGTTGGTACACCTAATATTATTTCTATTTCTAAACAATGCATTACAGTGGAGATAGGTGGTGTTTTGGTGACTGGTGTTCATGCAGATTCATATATGGTTAATAGAAGACAGTTATGGGAAGAACTTTGTGATATTAGTCTACTTAATAAAGCATGGGTTGTTATTGGAGATTTCAATTGTGTTTTATCAGTTAATGAGAAACATGGTGGAAGATCTCCTATAAATACTGATATGACAGACTGTGAGTGTAGAAAGTGCCTTCTACAGATAAAAGCATCCTAAAGGTGAAGCTGCGTAAGAAGACTATCTCTGAGAAGTACAGAATCATTAACGGAAGACCTCGCCGAAGTATCAATGTGAGAGGTTAGCATATAGGACCGCCGAGGTTACACCGACAAAGAACAGAAGGGCGAATTATGATCAGCGAGTACAAAACACGTCATCAGCAAAGGACTATACGGCGGTCAGGCATTTATGAGAATATCAGAATGTGCAGGTTGTCAGAGTTGACTCATTGACTCAGTGGGATCCGCGTCAGCAATCCTTATCCCGAAGAAGACTAGCTCGCCAATGGATATAAGTACTCGCCGACCTTGTTTGTCGGCGAGAGGATAAACTATTATTGTAAGTCTTTAGAGTATATTCGCTACGTGGCGCAAGGTCAAGACGGTTGTAACTTAGTCTCGCCAGGAGATGACGCACCATAGAAGAATTCTAGCATAGGATTCCCTTTAGGGGTAGGTTGGTAATTCCGCCGATGTAAGTCTCATATAAAAACCGTGTAACCCTAAGAGAAAGAGGAGGCCTCTACTCCCTTTCTCTCTCTGCTCTATCTTCTCCACCACCATCTCCTACTCAAGAACACCTCAAGAACACCATGAAACCGATGTATAATTATCAAATATCTCCACTAATAAATCCGTGATGTAGGAAGCTAGATAAGCTCCGAACACGTTAAAAACGTCTCTTGTGTGCTTTACTTTTATGTTCATCCATATGTGTGTGTGAATCTAGATCTAGGAATAAGTAGATCAATGGGTGTAATTGCATGATGTATTTTATGCAATTACATTTTGGCGCTAGAAGAGGTTTGAATCATGTCCTAGAAACTCAAGAATGAAGAAACAACAATTTTGGCATCAGATCCAGCGAGTTCAGTAACATTCAGTTGAGTGCAGGGGTATTTTCGTCCAAACAGAGTATTTTTCGGACAACAAATGCATCTGAAGTTCAGATCCGAAGAAACATTCAGGACATTCAGTAAAAATGAATCCAAAAACGTCACTACAAACAGCAGGATCAATCTCCTTCTTTATCTCATTTTTCACTTTCAGACATCAAATGTTGTTCCCTTTGAAGCACAGCTAGATTCGAAGAAATCTCTGCGGAAACGAAATCGAAAGCATCACCATCATTAACAGGATATTTCTTCCCCTTATCCCTTTAACCTTGTGTTTAAAATTTTTAGATCTGATTTATAAAACAAAAACTGGTCTCGGTTTTTAGCAAAATATCTCATTATCACAGAATTTCTTCTTACCTCTTTCTGCACTTGATACCTATCTATCTCTCTTATTCTCATCTCTTCTCATAAGATCTGGAAGTTCAAAGCAAAAAAATATTTTGATAAAATCTTTTCATTAAAAACAGAATTTTTCTCTTACAAAAATGAGATTTTTATGGTAGCAAAACGTATTTTTCCTTTGGATTCTCAGTGAGTAGGAGCTTTCTTTGAGAACCCATTGGAGCCTTTTTCAAGATTTCAGCTGATAATCTAGGGGCTACAAGGCAAAATAGTTATGAAAACTTTTCTTCAAAATTTTGATTTTTCTTCAACGATCTTGATTAAAACGAATTTTGATCACAAATTTACAATCGATACTGTCTGATCTTCAAACCCATTTAGGCTTTTGTGAAAAATCAGGAAATTTGGTTAGATCTGGGAATCTTTTATGAACAGCATCACACGGACTTGGCTGATAGTTTGTGTTTCATTGGAGATGACAGGGCTTGGTTCTTCCTCTGGATTCATCACCAAATGTCTATTCGCTTGCAACATTAAGCGCTTAACATTGAGAAGTTTACTCGGTTTCCTGAGAATAAGCTAGTGTATTGGCGATAGTTGATGGCAACTTCACTCCAACTCAAGAAACTCATTGTCGCCAATGAATCTTCACCGTCCCGTATTACAAGAATATCATCGCCGCATATGTATGTCGCCGATGGATACCAGCAGAGGATGAAGAGAATTTTTCCATGATCAAACCTGGTTTGATACCTTTAGTGGAGCAAATCATATTATCAGGAGAACATCAAAAAGCTTCGCCGATACCAATACAACGCATAAATCCACTCAAACTGAAGAAGAATGAGAAGTCAAATTGAAATCTGCGTGATCTCGATGACAGGATTTGAATCACAACTACCAGTTTCTTCGAGCTATAGGCAAACATATTATGTGGAGTACTCAGTAAAACCACTGGTTCACCTCGCCGTTCCGTCTACATAGTTCTCAGAGCACAAACCTTGGCGACGAGTACTCTCAATTCTACGTCACCAACTCAAGCAATCTTTGAGCAGTAACCATTTATCACCGCCGAGTGAACATTTCAACATTACCAGCGGATCATTCTCGAATATTTCACTCTCGCCGATCCTCGCACAATTCAGTTTCGCCGAATGAATTACCAGAAGGGAAGAGCTTCTGAATTCTAGGTTTCTTTACAAAAAAAAAAAAAAAAAAATTGAATGATACCCTTCATCTTACTGGTACACTACATCTTAGCTCTTTATCCCTGGCTAATGGCCAATGGATTTTGATTGCTGGCAGCAACAATGAAGGGAAACCTATCTGGTATGCATATGGGCGAGCGGCAAAGGAAAGATAAAGTTGATTCAGCAGTCTACTGTCGCCGGTTAACATGAGTCGTTGGGTGTTTTACCAAGGATTAATACAAGGATTTCGAAAATTAACAAGAACTGAGCGAGATGGTTGCAGCGACGTGTGAAAGGGGATTTTTCTGAGATTGTCTAGGTCTGCATAGTCTCGCCGAAGACGATTTTAAGCACATCTCGCTCTTAGCTATCCTTTGGATCATAAGCAACACAAAAGGGACGATTCCTAAACTCCACACTCTTGATTTTTCTAAACTTTTCTTATTGATTCAATGAGTTTTCATGCAGATATTAGGCGATTTCATGAAATTACTTCCTATATACTTTTAGGACTAGTGGGCGAGTACAGTAGTTTTTCGCATTCCAATGATATGTTTATCTTTAGTTACTTTGCAATATGAGAGATTTGGGTTGCATAATTTTTCTTCTTCGCCGAGTATTCACTGGCATATCAATTATGATGAGAACTGTTTGTTCGTAAGAGATAGGCTTATACATCTTAGCTTGATAGTTTTCATTCAAAAGTATTAGAGTAGTACAGTTTGACTTGTATGTCTCCCATCTGACTCTTCTACTAGTAGGACTCTTAAGGTTTTCCGTATCACCTGTTGGGCTCATTTAGATGAACACATGCTTTGTCTACGACTCTTTGTATCATGCTTGCAAAATGTAGGAAGTTGGAATTTTGATGACAATATTATGTCACATCACATGTAGCAAAACGTCCTCACCTCTTCACTCTCAATTTGAAACACATGTTTGTTTAAATTATTTACACTCTTAGTACTATATTAACAGTCACCATTCCAATCCCATAACACGCTAGATTCAAACTTTTTAGTACATTGAATATGCTAGGAGCATGATAGAAATTCGATGAAATACTTATCAGCTTTAATCTTTAAGTCATCGATCGGTGACTAGTATTCTTATAGCTTACATCCTTTATATCGTTACGAATTCGTATCTTTATCCCTAACATGATAGAAAGGTCTCACATGTCAATACTAAGTCTGTGCATTCCAATTTAATATATTGCACATTGTGAAAAACATAGAAGGGAAATCTCTAAACTTAGCACCTTTAGTTATGTGAATTTCTTTTGCTGTCTTGATTAATTTAAAAAGAATGGGTGATGCAATTCATATTTCTTTTGTTGATTCTTTTATTAAGTTTCAGGCACAGCCATATTACCTCGCTGGGGCAAGGGCTGGGCAAGAACACAAACCCAGGTCCAAAAGCACCATCGGAGGCTATTTTCCAAGCACAATATACCAGCAAGGGATAGATTCTAGGCGCAACGCGGGCTTTCATTAATTCTATAAACATAAAGGGGAGAATTTCTGAACTATAATACTTTCATCTTCTATAGGTCTTTCGCCAGCATGGTTATTCAAATTCACTCATGATATACAAAAGGGAAGCATTCTTACCCTCTTATATTTTATTTTCGTTGCTTAAAAAAAAAAAAAAAAAAAAAAGGTGACAGGGTACCCATATTGCTGCGCAACATAGCTCTTTATCCTTAGTTAATCGTCAAATAAATCTGGTGGTTCACAGCAATACCAGAATGGAACTTCTCTTGTACCTATATCGGCAATGGAACGTTCAAAGCAACAACACCATTTCGTCGATGGAACAGCTCAGCCATCAAACCAACTTGTTGAAATCTTGTCGAATTGTCAGCTCAATGTCGTCGGTCAACTTCCTGGAATGGCAAATTCACAAATGGCAAGCATCCATTAGAAAGGGAAGTTTCTTACTCTCGCCAGTCTATTTTCACCATCTTCCTTATAATATCATATGCCTTCAAGGATGCTAGTCGCTACAGTTTTAATCAAATTCACATGCCCAAATTGGAGCGTTTTGGTTGCTTATAATATCATAGATAAGTCACATGTTCATACCCTGGTGAAAACAAAGCACTGCTTGATGCTCTTTTTATTTGTCGCCTTTTCGGTTGTTGATCAAATAACTATCTTTTGATTCAAAATATTGCTTACAAATGGATAAAGTGTTGATGTGCTCAGAAGTTGAGGTCTTTATAAGTTTCAGATACAACCATATTTTGGCACCAAGTTGTTGTCTCAATCCTCATCCTACTGAGAACCACCCACTGCCAAACCAGCCTTCTCGCTGAGTTAACTATCTTTGAAGAACATAGACTGAGCTGAAATAACAGTGGCAGTGCCAGTAATCTTGGAGTCGTCACCTCCTCAATTTATAGCTCGCCGAGTGCCAGAGGTTTGCCGAGATCAAACATCGTCGAATGATAGGGGAGGAGTTCTGAACCATGCATTTTCAATTTCTTTTTATTTTTTATTTATTTTCAGTATTTTAATTCTTTACCCTATTGTCAATATAATATATTTTAATTCCATACAATATAATATTTTAATATAGTCCTTACCCTACTGTCAATATAGTACTTTCAGTATTTTAATTCCATAGTCCTAGTTAATTGCCGAGTGAATTTGTTCTTTGCAGCGCGGCGTAGGAGTTTTTCTAGCATATATCGGTGATAGAACATTTGAGGCAGGAGTTCATATTGGAGACCACCTAGGCAGGCATTCGTTAAAGTATATGGAGAAGCGTCGTACACAATTGAAGTAGCCACTCGGCGATAAGCTAAATATTTCTTACCTTTGAAACTCCATTTGTTATAGCATGAAGCAATGTTCAAATAGAGAACTAGCATTCTCACACATATAATTGCTGAATACTTTAGCCTAACTTGCTATATAGGTTAAGCTCGGCGAAACGCCCGTTGCATATTAGCAAAACTAAATAGAAATATTTGTCAGACGTATTGTGCTTCATTAGCTTACCAGAGATAGGTGCTTCTTCTCCGTTGTATGCTATTTAACTTTCAAGTATCTCAGTTTAAGAAAATTACCAAGCGGCACAACTTAACACGTTATCATATCTTATACAAATCGTGCCAGTCATATTATATTCAAGTAATGTATGGTTAAATTCACTAGAAATAAGTTTGAGCGAAAAATGATAAGCGATGTGATAACATAGCGACTGCATAACTTCACACCTCCAAAATGGCATCCTGCTGCTAAGTTTAAGATGCATCATTTTTGAAATCAAGCCAAATTATACTTAGAAATCTTCCCCGCTTTACCCAAGAGCGTAGCCGGGGCAGATTCCCAATCAAGTTTGAATTTCATAATCTATTTGAATATTATGTGATCACTGCTAACCCATGGGGTAATATTATTACTCTACTATATTTTCGGTATATTTATGTCTTTAAACACGGATAAGAAAATCAACCGTTCGCTTACACGATAAAAGCACATAAACGAAAAAGCCAATGAGCATCGCCGACTACATGTAAAAGCGCCGAACGATCAAGCCAATGAACTTCGCCTACATTATAAAGATGACAGAAGGGCCAAACAAAGACTGCATTTGTGTATACTTCAGATGCAGCAAATCAAGATTGCATCGCCGTTGATTCTCATATACTTCAGCGAAGTGGATTTCAACAGCATTATCATGAATTTCTGCATTATCGTCACTTCACACCACCAGTACTACAATGTCTACACCAGAAAGGAGGAATTCGAAAGTGGATACTTCACCTTGAAGCGGTTAACAGATGCCACTCAAAATGTCAGTTCAAGAAGCAACGACTCAAGACTTGCAGGGGAAGCGTTTACAAGGATATTCTTCCTAATGGGAAGAACATCACCGTGAAACAAATAAAGCTAATGAGCTTCGCCGATTATATGAGATAATTGCTCCAGATCAAAAAGGTCCAATCTTGAGGCCAAGTGCCATTTACAAAGGCACAAATGCTCAAGGCAACAAAGCCATACAAAAACCCTGATCAGGTACTAAGGCTAAGCGCCATCTTTAAAGGCATAACGCCCAAATCAATAAATCAACTAAGAGCCAAGATCTCTTATGCAGAAGGCTTATTTTTCCGTCGAGTGAATGCCCTTATCGTAATAGTCAGTCCAACCCAGGCTAGTTGTAAGACCAGTCGTGTTACTTGTTGATCTGTAAGTGTTTGTAAGGAAATAAGGTCCCCTTTTGCTGTAACATCACATCGGTGGTTCCGCGGGTGTGTTAATCCGTCTACGCCATAGCATCACTCCTGGCGGAGTGTATTAAAGTCTATGAGGGCAACCCATTCTACTTATATTAGATCGCCGACGGGCACAAGTAATGGTTACGGCTGGGTTCTACCCTGTTGCTCTGGGAAATTGTTAGTTCAATTTATAAGATATTGTTGGCGGTAACGAGGGCCAGGGCTTCACTCCTCGGAAAATTAACTCTTTGAAGACAACTACAGAGGCCAAGTTCTCTGTAGTGACAAAGCATAAAGCTTTTCATTGCTCGGACTCACAAAGAAGATAACACCAAAGGCACAAAGCAACGATTTGTGCACAAGGCAGCCTAAGACGCCGGAAAAATGAAGAGTAACAAACAAGAAGAGCAAGATTGGAAACCCTCAAGGTATCCAAGGAATAAGAGAAGTCATTAGTAAAAAATGCGAACGCAAGAAAGCATCCCCAACTTACAAGTTTCCATGGATTGTGTCGGCGATAAGAGATTTGCTCAACCGAAAGAAAGATAAACGTCATATTTTCACAACCAATGATCGCCGAGTCAAAGACAAACACATAGAGAAGCTATCGTCAGTGGTAACTCCCCAACCAATCAATGGAATCTCGCCAAGTTCAGTTGCATCTCGCCCTCAACTTACGTGGATCAATTAAGTTCAAATCTAGAAGTGTCCAACCTCATAAGAATTTCGCCGAGCAGCCATTTCAAAGATAAGAGATACCTCATACTTCCAAGATTCTCAACAATCTCACAGCATCAATAGCTAGGGCAAGCTAACATGCAAATATCGCCAACAGAAAGTTCGAAAGCTCATTCCTGAACTCGCCGATATAATAGCTCAGTTGCAAGATTCACCATCAAAATATCATATACCTGGTACATCAACACTCGCCAAGTCGAAATATCATAACAAGAAACAGCATCCTATCTTATCCTAAATCGTCAGAGAAGAAGAAATTTCCAAGCTCTTGTCAACTGAAGTTTGCCGAGTGACACAAAGTCAAGAGGAAGAAGCTCGTCAATGTACAAATCAAGTCCAAGCCCATCAGAACCGTTGTAAATTTTGTCGAAGCCCAAAATCCAGTTATACAAGCTCGAAGATCCATATGTCTTCATGATAAGACAGGGATCGTATTGTCTCAATGGCACGCGTAAGTGCTAGCCGGAAGATTCTACTTATCACGGATACATATTGGAACCGCCAATCAGCAAGAAAAAGGCTTTTGCTCGCCGAAATAAGCAATGGAAAATTGTTATGATCACCTTCTACTCAAGGAGTAGAAAATATCCTCCATATCTCGCCAAAAGGAATATTCCATTCACAGAATCAATGTGTAATACCTTATCAATCGCCAAAGCTGCATGCAGATCTCGTCAAAGATCGCTACCAATATTCACATAGCATGACAGTCCACTCAGAGGCATCAACATAGCCTTACAACGGCGACCCACTCAGGGGCACCATCATAAAGTCCTCCAATAATTCTATATTGGCGTATTATGACTTTGAAACTTCATTATGGATCTAAAACCATCGCCTATGATTATTACATGAGCATTACCCCACCATGACTTTAACTATACACTGTGAAAAACTAACTTGGATTTCAAGTCATTGGAATAAATTATACCTACAGGAAATTCAAAAGAATCTACAGAGGTATTAAAGCGAGGTCATATCATCCACTTTCAAGAAGGCGAGAAGCTGATTACAATAATATTCGCCGAGGAGCCCAGCTTGGTACATTCACACTGCGCCAACCTACACAGGACTCAGATGTCTCCTATAAATCAGCTAAGTTACCCCCCTCTTATTTCTAAAATAATTGGCATATTATCACACTGACTTCGGCGAAAGTTAGAAATTTTGTTCAGTTGCATGTCAACTGGTAGTTATGGTGACATCAAATACTTTCAAAATTACTCAGGGGCAACCGCCCAACTATTTACTCTACGCCAAACGAACAAGTGAAGTATCACAAATTTTACAAATATTTCGTTACACACTCTATTGTGATATACATGTCATTATAAATGCATTTCCATTTCTCCTATGGGTCACTAACCATAACAGGGGCACGAGCGCTAAGTTCGCATTACTATTTGTGTCGACAATATCACCTTTTACCTTTAAATTTGCCTTGCTATTTGCCTGAATGCATTGAATTTAGAATTCGAATAGCAAATGTAGCTGCATCCGAAGGGATCGCCGACTTGGAAGGAAATTACACGCTGATCACCATGAACTTTCGCCAAAGTGGACTTAGTGACTACACGCTGGGGCAGCGGTTCAATCTTATTCCACACGCTGGGGCAGCGGTTCAATCTTATTCCACACGCTGGGGCAGCGGTTCAATCTTATTTCACTCGCTGAACTTAGCAGTGAGCAAACAATAGTCATTTAACAAGCAGAGAGCTAAGTATCACTAACTCAGAGTACCATACCACAATATCATGATTTATTTCAAATTATTAATATTTCCTAAGGAATTTCATAAGATTCATAGCATGAGTAACAGGGGCAGAGCCACCTACTTATTGTCAAAAGTTCAAATTTTTTATAGAAAGATGCACAAGTCTCGTTTTGTTTTTGCTTTAAAAAGTTTCGATCTCTTACTTCCCAAAGCAAAAAGGGGCAACAATGTATAGGAAATACAAAGTAAAAAAATATATTTTTTCTTTTTTAGCTTAATTTCTCTATGATTCGTTTACAGGACATCACTTGACGAATACAGGTATTCTAAATCAACACAAAACAAGCATAGTAGCGAAAGCAGGAAACAAACATGGCAACTACAAGCTGTGGAATCCGGAGTCGTTGCTTCAGAACCTCGCGCAAGAGCAGGGGCAAATATATATATATTTTAAAAGCATGTTGTGCTCTTCCGCTCAGTTCCTCCAGCAACAACAAAAATTGAACCAGCAGTTACTCACGAAGTTCGCCGATATGCAAACGCCACTCCAAAATTCACAAGTAGTCAGTTCATATCACGATCCATGACAACAAAGAAGCTCGCCAAAGCACAACCAGAATCTATGAACTTTTTCATATCTCTTCTAGCTGAAGAAGTCGACAAAGCTTTCACCCTCAAGCAAGGATCTCTGAATACTTCTAAATCCTCGTCAACAAATGCTCAACAACAGATACCGCTGAAGATTAGAAGACAGTCAGTGCCTCGCCTACATTCACGGTCGCCGAATCTCGCCAGCCTATTGAAGAAGAAACTCCTCAGATTCTCCTACATCAGTCCTCTCAACAAGCAACGGT
>JAJJMA010200967.1:0-11460 GCA_023529015.1 Papaver nudicaule | reverse complement strand
ACTCGTCTATTTCCCTTAAGTAGCCGACACCTTCCTTGGACATGTACGGATTTGCCGCAGTACTGGCAGTTTTTGGAAGGTTATTCATCCTGAGTTTTAGCTTTCTCAGGTACACCCTTGTTTTTCCATTAAATAGAGGACTGGATCCAGCCATAATGAAAGTATTATTCTTGGTGTATGTGTTACTATTGTACCCTAACCCATTGGTGTTTCCAAAGGCTTTTTGACCAAAAAACATTGCTGTTATTTTATTCGAGCTACCAGACAGTCTTTGGAGATTATTCTTTAGTGCATTAATTTCTTTATCTTTAAGCGATAAAGTTGAGGAGAGATCACTACTTAATTTCTCAAGTTCATGATCTTTCAAGAGAAGGGTTTTCTCTACCTTTTCAAGATTAAAATTTAACTGAAAGTTTTCTTGCAATACGTCCTCGCTCTTACTGATCAACTTATGAATTAAGTCATCAGCTTCATCTGAAGTATCTACAATTAAAACAATTTCTTCATGATCTAGTTCAAATTCATGTTGGTCAGACATATCATCGAACCGAGCTGAGAGAGCATTATCCCTTTTATGGTATTCCTTACTAGGGCATATGTCTTCTGTTAGGGCATTGTCCGGTCAAACTCACTAGCATTGGGTTGTCAAGCTGGTTGTCAATTTTAGGTGTCAAAACTCAATGAGACAAACCAAAGTTTGATGTCACAAACTACCTATGGTGGAAGACTACAATGAGATCGTTTTTGCAAGCCCGGGATTTCAAAACTTGGGTTTATGTCGAAAAGGGATATACACCACCAACTACCCTAGTTGGTGAAGTATCTGTCCCCAAAGACATAGCGGACTACGATGACGTGAAAACTCTCGCCGCTAAGCAATACTATGATGGGCTTAACGCTATCATCGATGTAGTAACACCTGATATTTTCCATCACTTGGCCACATGTGCAACCTCGCAAGAGGCTTGGATTAGATTAAGGACCGTGTTCGAAGGGAATTCAGCAGAAAAAGAAGCTAGACTTCAAAATCTCATGTGTGACTGGGAAAACCATTGAATGCTTGAGGATGATACCTTTGAGGAATTTAACCACAAATTGTCAGAGATAGTAAATGCCTGCCACACATTAGGTAAAGCTATTACGGAAAGGGACATTGTGTGTAAAATTCTGAGGTCATTACCCTCAAGGTACGACTCAAAGAAACATGCCATCCAAGAAGTGCATGGCTTAGACATAACAAGAAGTGACCTTGTTGCTAAGCTAAAGATCTTTGATCATGAGCGAAAAGATGAAAAGAAATCTATCGCTTTTGGAGCTGTATGCACTCCATGTACCTCCTCTCCACTGAAGTTGTCATGGGAAGATGAGTGTGAAAACCTTGACAATGAATAAGTGAACATTGAACTGTCTCTGATTACCCAGCAGCTGAAAGATCTTCTCAGATCTAGAAGAGACAGGCAATACATGAGCAGAGGATCCTTACTAGTATTGAAACCTAATCCTGACCAGGATAAGGATAATCTAGATGATGTGTAGTATTTCAGGTGTCGAGGCTTTGGACACATGAAAGACATATGCCCTAGTAAGGAATATCGTAAAAGGGATAGTGTTCTCTCAGCTCGATTCGATGATATGCCTGACCAGCATGAATTCGAATTAGATCACGAAGAAACTGCGTTAATGGTAGGGACTTCAGATGAACGATCTAAACACGATGATTTGAAAAACATTTTAATTCATCAGTTGATCAGTAAGAGCGAGGACCTTGTTCAAGAAAACAATCAGTTAAAATCTGATCTTGAAAAGGTAAAGAAAATCCTTCTCCTGAAAGATCATGAACTTGAGAAATTGAGTAGTGATCTCTCCTCAACTTTATCAATTAAAGATAAAGAAATTGATGCCCTAAAGAATGATCTTCAAAGGCTATCTGGCAGCTCAGATAAAGTAGCAGCAATGTTATTTGGTTAAAAAGCCTTTGGAAACACCAATGGGTTAGGGTCCAATAGTAACACATACACCAAGAACAGTACTTTCATAATGGCTGGATCCAGTCCTTCATCTAATGAAAAACACAAGGGTGTACCTGAGAAAGCTAAAACTCGGGATGAAAAACCTTCCTAGAGTTGCCAGTGATGTGGCAAATCTGAACATGTCCAAGGAAGGTGTCGGCTGCTTAAGGGAAATAGGAAAGCTGTAAACAAGCTTCAAGCCGATATGGATAGAATGAACAAAGCCCTGAAGCAATTCAAGGAAGCGTTGAAAAACGTGGAAAGTTCAAGAGGAAATGAAAATGGTAAGAAAAACTCTCAACCCGAATCAGTCTCTAGTAACCACTCTACAATCAACACCCCGTGTGAGTCTAGCACTCACACTCCAACTGTTTAATCGCAGTTAGGGGATGCATCCTCACATTATGACTTGTATGTGCGAGGCATGCAGTTGATATCAGAAACTCGTTCCTGGTATTGTGGTTGTTCAAGTCACTAGTAGAAATACTATAAACATATTTCATAAAGAGTTCTACTCCATGGAAATTTTGTTTCAGATTGTATAAACTCTGCGCGTCAGAGTTCAGGGGTTTAGTTTGTGAACCGATCCGTGAATCGTTCACGTCAAAAATCTGGAAAATTCCCTTAAGTCTTTCAGATAAACTAAAACTCACTCCTCTTGAAATATATATATATATATTTCGTTCATATAATCCAGTAAGTCATAATCAAGATGGCTTATGCTACAAGAAGTGTTACGAGGAGTTGTAAAAGTGAAGCTGTGAAAGTTGAGCTTTGTGAAGGGATTACACGCAAGAGAAAGATGACTTCTGCAGAAACTTTGGACTACATCCGTAAGTCTCCAGATCCAGAGACTCATGATATTAACTCGAGAGAAACAATTGATCAATATTCACACATGAGAAAGTACTTTTTGTATAAAATCGATTACGAAAGGAAGAAAACTATTTTCCATGAAGACAAAGCCCAAAGCTTCAGGAATAGTTGTGCTCATTATACATCATTGTTACGTGCTTTAACTGGTCCTTCTGAAGAGGATACTAGGGATACTGCACACATCATAGATGGCTTCTTTGACAGAGTCATATCTCGAGATTGTGAAGACAAAAGTTGAGGTCATACAACTTTGTTATTGTGTCTTCATATAAAAGTAATTTGCCTTTTCATGCTTTTTAGAGTTTTTCAGCATGTACTACTTTATTTCATTAATAAAAGTTCTTTTTAGATGATTATTAATGATGTTTTCAATACTTGATTTGTCTACCTCAATGTTATTGCAACACATAGCTCTTTCCACTACCTCGGTAGTGATGCATAGTTATTTATATTACAAAAGTTAAGCTTTTTCTCATGATCAAGAAACTTTTGACTGTAATGATTTTTAGGGTTTTCACAAACTCGGAATCATATACTCTTTTCCAAAAAGCTGGCTAACGGAAAGAGATTTTAAACAAAGGAATACTCGATAACATTAAACTGTTTTGTCCATGTTAGGTTTTGTAAGTTGTTCTTTATTGAATAACACCACATGGGGGAGAGTTCTTAGCTGAGCTTGCGCTTAATAACAAATCTTTTTGGGGAGCGTGGTTGTGGAATGTTAGGAGAAAAGTGTGTCTATATTTCTCCAAAGATGAATCAACTTAGAGATCATCGTCCTGATTTCCTAGTTATGTCATCTTAAACTTGGTATGCGAGTACTTAGCTTAACCTATTCCATAGGTTTATGAAACCCTAATCTCGAACTACTTTGTCATATTTTTGTGACAAATAGGGGAATAATACATATGGTTCTTGTTCTTGTGGTTCATAACCATAGAGGGAGAACATCATGGGCTTACTTGTTGTACTTTTTCAAAGTATCAAGTAAGGGGGAGTAATTAAAGTTAAGAAGAAGCTTCGTATCAGGTATGAGTAGAATCTCTTTAAAAGTTTTGATACACGAACTTTAAAGTTTGCTCAGATTCTTACTCTTTGCACAAACAACATGTGGGATTAGCATATTAACCCATGTAAGCTTGAGCGTACCTTTGTGGTTGTTTGAGTTGGATATGTTGTAGGTGCTGTCTACGGATTTTTCAACAAGAGTTAAAAAAAACACATCAAGACTCAAGGGAGAAGTTGAAGAATTCAAGAAATCAAGATACATCTTTAGTACTTAATTGTATATCATTTGAATCCATATGTAAATTAGTTTAGTCACTAAAATTGACAAAGGGGGAGATTGTTAGGGCATTGTTAGGGCATTGTCCGGTCAAACCCACTAGCATTGGTATGTCAAGCTGGTTGTCAATTTTAGGTGTGAAACTCAATCTTGATTTAGCCTACTAGAGTTTAGATTTCGGAATTGGGATATAGACAAAGTAGTAGAGACCTTGAAGACGAAGACTGTAAAAGAAGACATCAATTATTCTTCATCGACAAAAGGTTAGTAGGAGTTATGACTATTATGGAAATTCTTCTATTCTACTTATTCTATCTTTCGAAATAGTCGGCTACTTTAGAGATACTAATAGCGATTGAGATCGTATACTTTTCTACATGACCATGTGTTATGTTGGTATTTGTTCTCACGAATACTAAGTTTACAAGAATGCATGGGATAGATTCGATACCATTTGTCCATTGCAATGGTTTGCTTGCAAATCACTTGTTGGATATGAGTGAATCTAAAGGAGTACTCTTGAGAAAGAGTCCAGTGGATTATAGCTGAGGGCGTGAAAATCATCTAAGTACTGGCCCAGCCAAGAACTTCCAGCGGATCCAGTTAAACCCTAATTCTGAATTAAGGCGGTTCACGAACCGGTTCGTGAACAATTACTTGGGAGTTCTCCTGAGTTCCAATGCATCAATTTGTACATGTACATGTACATGAACCACATATTCGATGTATCTGGCCAGAATTCAGAAGGGCGGTTGTAACGACCCACCTAATCCACCTGCTTATAATCTACACTATGAGGCATTGAGAAACTAAAAAATCTAATTAAAATACCTAATTACATAAGAAACTGAAGTGAATCCCAAACACTCTGATATTCATAAATGGAAACCTTTCAAGTGATATAAGTATAATAACTTGTTGTTGTTACAATTTCACAGAGAATTCAGATGAAAATATTACACAAAGACTCCTAGCTCGATTAAACGTTGAACTACGAAACGTAACTCTTCACGTGCACCATCTCTTCTGACAACTGAAAATCGAAGTGGAAATGAGTGAGCACATCGTCCCGAAGGGTGCTCAGTGGAAACAGGTACAACATTCAAGTAATCATTATCATACTTTACAGTTCTACTAAAGAAAACAGTAAACACCTTTAGCACTCAACACTCAGCAAGTCATCATATTATAACATAACATGTTAGGAAAAGAAAGGTGCAGAGATTGCATCCCATACTACAACCTTCTGCGATCAACCAATGATGATATGCACACGATCAAATTCCCCAGGTAGTTTCAAAATATAATATTGTCGGAGCTATTTAAAGACGTAAAATATGATATAAAATAAAGAGTATTAATATCGCACCATGTCCCGTGCTCATTTACAATATTTACACTCCCCGTGTATATTACTAATATTGCACTCCCCATGCTAATCAACCTAGCGAGAATATGTGGACTTCCCACAGACAATCCTCGCGGGGAACTGACGACGCATATCAAACAGAATGCTCATACAAGGTCACGTAATATGCTATAATTGAATATAAATTACATAATGAATACGAGAAAGGTATGAGAGTTCCCACCTGGATTGATGACAATCCACTCCTACCTCAAAATCCACCGTCCACTGATTCATCTCTCGTACTAATCGTTGTTAATACAAAATAGAAGTTAATCAAACAATTACTCAAGAATTGTTAATGAAGCTACAATTTATCCTAACTCTATTAGTTATTTTACAACTTATGATTCATTAAAAATATTCTATAAAATAATCTACTTATCCGATGAAGGTGATTTATATATCATTTCGAAGGTCTCGCGAAACTCTGCAACTTTGCAGAAGGGACCAAAAGCTAATTTGGACTCTAAGTTGTCCAAAAACCCAAAATAGTGCAACTAACTCTAACTCATGGCCCAACGGGCCTGAACCCGGGCCGGCCCGCCAACCCGGACCGTGACACGTGTCAAACTGTCCTTAACAGGGTCTGACTCGGTATAACTCGGTCATCTTCCCCGCCAACACTTAACCAAATTTATATATTTTTCAGGGAGAAAAACAGCACGGACAGCCAACTTTTGGGGGTTCTATCTCTCTCGATTTTGATCCAATAAAGGCATATAATATCTCTCTGGAAATCCAAGCCAACATACTCCAACTTTCATGTTTTGAGAAAAATCTAATAAAATTCCTATCGGCCTAGAAATGGCCTAGAACAGGTCACCTCACTGTTGTTTTTACCCAGATTAGCAGTTGGTACTAAAATGGCTACCGACAATTCAATTCTTAACGAATCAAGAAAACTCGGTGCCAAATGAAAGCTAAGAAGCAAACCCACAATTCCTATGTTGAACACGAAAATCAAATAAATACCTAAGGTGATGATATTTACGTTTCTAAACAGGGCAGGGTTAGGCATAAAATTATGATGATCACAAAACTATTCATATGATTGATTCTATGTTATTTTCAATAACCAACAAGTACCCAGTTCACCAATAACACACTAGAATCATTTAGAAATCTCACCTTGATTATTTGAACATGTTCCATCATTAATCATCATCACCTCATCATCAAGATCAAACTAATCCTATTTTCTTACTCCACCTTTCTCTAAGAAACCCTTCACTCCATATCTAAACTTTGCTTGGTTCTCCCACTCTATTCACATGACACACACTTATCATCATCATATCTTCTACATCAACTTCTATATAGCTCTCTTATCAAAGTTCTCCCTCACATATACCTTCGTGTCTCTAACTCAAACATTCTTTTCCATTAACCTCTCTAACTCTATCCCATATTTCTCTTTAACTATTTTTCTTACTAACCCTCTCTAGTTAGTTGCCTGTCGATCTCCCCTTCTCTTGTTTCTCAAACTCACAGCTCCTACTTGAGCCAAAAGAAGATAAACTCAAATCTTTAAATTTGATAATTGCTTTAATTATTTAATTACACCACTCTTACACCCTTTGATTTGATTTTAAATTAAATCTGAATTCTATTAACTAACAATTAATTAATCTAATTAAATATTATTTTTATCTAATCAAAATTATAATCCGTTTTACTATTACCAACCTCAATAATTACTAAGGGCTATCTAGTTTTGACATAATCTTTCGAGTGTCGTCTCTTCCTCATCCGACATCCGATTGACGCGTTCTATTTGTCGATTTCGCATATTTCTCGAGATCTATCTAGTGGTACTATTATTTGATCCAAATTATGTTTCCATTAATTACCTTATTTGATGTTTAAACCCAAATAATCAAGTCGATACGCGGCGTAATTGTTACTTGACTAGTCTATAGTCATTGACCTGCTTGTGGATCTCTACAGCGGTTCCCGAACCGTCCAAGGTGAATATTCTCTGGGATTTTCACACGGGTTAAACTTTGACTCCTTTATCTCTTAGTTGGACTTGTTTATCACGAAAATATCTTATGTGGTCCATCTAACAGATCTCAATGAGTCAATAAGATAAAGATTATCTCTGGTCTGTTGGATTTCTATCTTGAAGTGTTTTTGAGCTAACAAAAAACTTGGCTGATAAATGTGAAAAGAATTCCAATTGAGATAAATCTATGTTTACTTGGTTTGCAAGTTAGGGTTTCCTAAATTTCTGGGAAAAGTAGCTAGTTGCTTAATTCCAAAGCAACCTATCTTATTGAGAGCTATAAATAGAGTATTATGGGACGAAAAACCGCAAGCATCAAGCATACATGAGATTTCTCTGTGGAATTGATCGTAAACTCTTTACACTTCGGTGAATGCTTGTTGTGGTATAGTCATCCTCTATTAGGTAGCAGTTTCTCTATGGGAATTACCTAACGACTATAAAGACTTCTCTTGAGAGTTGGGAAGCACAGGTAGGAGATTGAGACCTTAGTGGTTGAAATCGGAGTAACCTGTAACCTTGGTAGCCTGATCACGTTCTTGTCTATTCTACAGTTCTTCTCTTCTGATATAAGGTCATTCAAGAACTGATACGTTACACACAAGGTTGAAAGGAAGCAACGCACGGCTGCACTCGGTGTTGTAAGACCTAGTTAGCTCTAGTTGTATAAGTTTATTAAGTGATTCTTCGTTTACAACTGAGGTAGAGACAAGTTGGGCATAGTTTACTCGGTTTACTTGTCAGCCCCCGCTTGGACCTGGAGAAATCCGAAGGAAGTCACTTTGTGTATGTCAAACTGATAGAGGACAGTTCAAACATACAGTTGACAATTGAGGTTGCAAACCCGGAATTATTGACACAAGCCTTTAACAACGGTTAAAGCAACTCCTTGACCTGTAAAGGACGTCATTTAGGGGAATCAAGTGCATGACGATCTGTGGTGGATCTAGAGACGTAAGGAGTGCGACAGTAGCCAGTTCACTTGGAGGGTTGGAATTGGTCTCTGCTACATCGCAGACCGAAGTTTTATAGTAGGCTAGTGTTTGTAGACAGTTTGTACTGTGCGATGTTCTATCTGGACGAGGTCCCGAGGTTTTTCTACAGTTGTAGTTTCCTCGTTAAAAAAATCTCTGGTGTCTTGTATGCTTTACTTTCCGCATTATATTCTCTGATTATATTATTAAAGCAAACACAAGAAGTACGTTATTAATAACCTGATCGTTGTCCCCAATCTGTCCCTTGGATTTACCAAGACCTTGTCTTGTGTCAGACTGATGCTTGAGATCCAAACTCAGGTTACAGATTTGGATATTGATTTTTGAGATCGTTCAGATCTGATCATAAGACTCACGAGCCCAAACGAAAAGTTGGTTGTATTTCGGTACCCCAGCTTTTTCATCTTTCATGTGTCCAAAGCCTCGACACTTGAAACATTGCACATCAGCAAGATTATCCTCATCCCAATCAAGATTAGGTTTCAATGTTGGTAAGAATCTCTACTCCTGAATCGCCTGTCTATTCTAGATCTGAAAAGATCTTTGAGTTGTTGTGTAATCAGAGACAATTCTGTTTCCACTTCTTCATTATCAAGGTCTTCACACTCATCAGCTCATGACAATTTTTGTGGAGAGGAGGTGCACGGAGTGCTTACAGCTTCAAAAGCGATAGATTTCTTTTAATATTTTCGCTCATGATCGAAGATCTTTAACTTAGCAACAAGGTCACTTCTTGTTATGTCTAAGCCGTGAACTTCTTGGATGGCATATTTCATTGATTCGTACATTGAGGGTAATGACCTCTGAATTTTACACACAATGTCACTTTCCGGAATAACTTTTCCGAAGGTGTGACAGGCATTCACTATCTCAGACATTTGTTGTTAAATTTTTCAAAGGTTTTATCCTCAAGCATTCGAAGGTTTTCCCAGTCAGACATGAGGTTCTGAAGTCTAGCTTCTTTCTCTGCTGAATTCCCTTCGAACACGGTCCTTAATCTATTCCAAGCCTCTTGGGAGGTTTCACATTTGGCTACATGATGGAAAAGATCAGGTGTTACTACATGAATGATAGCGTTTAGCCCATCATAGTTTTGCTGGGCGGCTTGACTTTCCAGGTCATTGTATTCGCCTATATCTTTGGGGACAGACTCACCTTCTACCAGATAGTTGGAGGTGTGTATCCCTTTTCGACATAGACCCAGGTTTTGAAATCCCGAGCTTGCAAAAACGATCTCATTGCAGTTTTCCACCATTTGTACCATCAAACTTTGGTGGTACATTACAAGCTCTTATCCTTTGCTCCATAACTCACAAGCCGCGATAAACACATACAATTACGCCTTTAACGTGTTCACCGACTCTAATACCAATTGAAAAACAAGGGGTACCAAAATACTACTAACTTTTCGTTTGGGCTCGTGAGTCTTATGGTAAGATATGGACGATCTCAAAAATCAATATCCAAATCTGATAACCGGAGTAGGATCACAAGTGATCAGTCCAACTCAAGACAAGTCTTGGCACATCCCCTGGATAGATTATGGACCAAATCGACGGTTATTAATAACGTTTCTTGTGTTTGCTTTATAATCAGATAATATAATACGGAAAGAATGCGGAAAAGCACACAAGACACTAGAGATTTTTTTAACGAGGAAACTACGACCTGTAGAAAAACCTCGGGACCTCGTCCAGATTGAACACCACACAGTACAAACTGCCTATAAAAACTAGCCTACTATAAGACTTCGGTCTGGGATGTAGCAGGGACCAACTCAAGCCCTCCAAGCGAATTGGCAATTGTCCCACTCCTTACGTCTCTAGATCCCCCACAGATCGTCACGCACATGATTCCCCTAGTTGACGTCCTTTACAGGCCTAGAAGTTGCTTTAACCACTGTTAAAGGCTTATGTCAACAATACCGGCTTTGCAACCTTAACTACTGACTGTATGTTTCGAACTGTTCTCTTCAGTTTAGTATACGTAAAGTGACTTCCTTTGGATTGCTCCTGGTCATACGGAAATCTACTTACAAGCGGGGGATGGCAAGTAAACCGATTAAACTATGACCAACTTGTTTCTACCTCAGTTGTAAAAAGAATCACTTAAGAAACTTATACACATGGAGGTAACTAGATCTTACAACATCGAGTGCAGCCGTGCGTTGCATCCTTTCAACCTTGTATATAACGTATCAGTTCTTGAATAGCCTTATTGCATAAGAGAAGGACTATAGAATAGACAAGAACGTGATCAGGTTACCAAGGTTACAGGTTAATCTGATAACAACCACAAAGGTACGTTATCGCCTTCCTGTGCTTCCCACTCTCAAGAGAAGTCTTTATAGTCGTAAGGTAAATCCCTCAGAGGGACTGCTACCTAATAGAGGATGACTATACCACAACAATCTTACACCGAAGTGCAAAGAGTTTATGATCAATTCCACAGAGAAACTGCACTTATGCTTGATGCTTGTGGTTTTCATTCCTTAACCATCTATTTATAACACTCAATAAGATAGTTTGCTTAGGAATAAAGAAACTAGTTTCTTAACCTACAAGTTAGCAAGTGCCCGTGTAAACGAACCCGTTACTTGGATTGCACACAAAAAAACCCTAGATTTATCTCAGTTGGAAATCTTTTATCATTTATCTTCCAGGTGATTTGTTAGCTCAAAACCACTTCAAGATTGATATCCAATAGACCAGAGATAATCTTTATCTTATTGACTCATTGAGATTCGTTAGATGGACCATGAAAGATATTCTGATAAGCACAAGTCCAACTAAGAGATAGAGGAGTCAGAAGTTTAACCCCCGTGAAAATCCAGAAGAATATTCACTTGGACGGTTCGGGAACCGCCCGACTGGATTACG
>JAJJMA010200952.1:0-11495 GCA_023529015.1 Papaver nudicaule | reverse complement strand
GTAAGGTCATTCATTTCTTTTCTCCGCAACAAAGGTGGAGGTTTGTTTTATGCCCTTGTGTTGTTTGTAGAAATGGTAAAAGATTGAAGTCAATTGATGAAATAGATTATCATTTGCTCAAAAATGGAATGCTTCAGACTTATACGATCTGGAGTTTTCATGGGGAAACCTTAGGAGTAGGACAACATAGTCATAACATTACTACTCATACTGTGGATGTCGAAAATGTAGCGGATAATGTATGTTTAGCTGATGAGAATGTTGATTCTGGTGTGAATGTTGAAGTTAATCCTAATCTAGGTGTAGATGAGAATGTTGATTCTGGTGTCAATATTGAAGCAGATCCTAATGTAGGTGCATATGAGAATGTTAGGTTACACAGTTGGAAAGAAAGAAAAAAAATCTGCATATGAGCGTGCTAGAGAACCGTTATACCCTTCATGTTCTAAAGGAAAGACAGCATTGTATGCTGCTATTAGACTCAATAACATAAAGACCCAATATGGGTTTTCTGACAATGGTACTACTGCTCTCTTAGAATTGATGAAAGAGTTGCTTCCTGATGAGAACACATTGCCGTCTAAGTACCATGACATAAAGAAAATGATCCAAGAACTAGGTATGGATTACATAACATATGATGCATGTGTAAATGACTGCATTTTATATTGGAAAACTGAGTCGACATTGGTTAAGTGTCCGGTTTGTCAAGAACCTAGGTATAAGAAGGTTTTTAATGATGAGAGGAAACTTACACAAGTGGCTCAAAAGACTTTAAGGCATTTTCCGTTGATTGCGAGGCTGCAAAGGTTTTATAGTGTATCGTGGATAGCAGAGGCATTTCTGTGGCATTTCAAAGCAAAGTCAGATATTAATGTGATGCGTCATCCTGTCGATTCTTCGGCTTGGCGATGCGCAGATAACTTTTCTCCTGAGTTTGCCAAGGAACCAAGAAATGTCACACTTGGGATCTCAACCGACGGCTTCAACCCAAATGGATGTTTTGGTGCAAGTCACAGTTGTTGGCCGGTTATTCTGTGTCCGTACAACCTTCCTCCTTCGTTGTGTATGAAAAAAGAGTTCTCGATGTTATGTTTGTTAATATCTGGCCCAAAAGCACCAGGTAAAAGTTTACTTCCCTTCATTTCTTTGTTTCTGCAAGTTCTCTGAAAATATATTCTGAATTTTTGCATGTTAACATGTATGTGTAGGTAAAGATATTGATGTTTATCTACAACCACTGGTAGATGAGCTCCTTGAGCTGTGGAATAAAGGTGTAATGACATACGACTCCTCCAGCAAGTCTGAGTTTCTTTTAAAAGCAAGACTTTTGTGGGCTATTCATGATTTTCCAGCTTTGGGTACGTTATCTGGATGTGTGACTCATGGTTATTATGGGTGTCCTACTTGTGGAGAAGGTACAGTTGCTGAATGGCTGCCTTTCAGTAAGAAGATATGTTATATGGGTCACCGGAGATGGCTGCCAGCGAAGCACAAATTTCGACTTGATAAATCAAATTTCAACGGATCGGTAGAGCATGGTGAAGCTCCATGGCCAATGACAGGAGAAGAAATTAAAGATAAGGTAGCAGATATCACAATTAAGAAGGGCAAGGGGAAACAACCAGCAGCAGATAAGAAACGTAAAAGGAAAGCGGCAGTGCAAGATGAAGATGTTGCAGATGATCACACCCTGTTTTCTCGCAGGTCTATTTTCTTCATGATTCAATGTATATACTTTAATTATATCTCAGAACTTATACGTATAAAACATACTTATTTATTTTGTTATTTTCTTGCAGGTCTATTCTATATGATTTGCCGTATTGGGCAGCACATGTGGTTCGACATCAAACAGATGTCATGCATACCGAGAAGAACATAACTGAGCATATTCTCAACACTCTGATGGGAAGTAGCAAGTCCAAAGATGGTCCTAATGCACGTAAAGATATGGAAGCCATGGGGATTAAAAAGAAGATGTGGTTGGGTGTTGCTGATCCCAAGACTGGTAAAACAACTATTGAAGATGGAACTTTTGCGATGACGAAGAACGAGAAGATTCAATTTTGTACTACTCTGAAGAACTTAAGTGTGCCCACTGGTTTCTCTTCCAATCTTCGCAGCATCGTTAGCATTACTCCTCCCGAGCTCAAGAATTTCAAGTCTCACGATTACCACGTTGTGATGCAAAATTTGCTTCAAATCCTGGTTCATCTTGCGACTTCACTGCCTAAGGATCTATGAATTGCTCTTCTGCGTATAAGTATTTTTTTCAAAATTTTGTGCGCCAAGGTTATTAACAGAGAACATCTTGTAAAAGCTAAATCTAGTTTGGTGGAAGCAATGTGTGTATTGGAGAAACACTTTCCTCCGTCTTTTTTCGTTATTAGTATTCACTTGATGGTGCATCTGGCGGATAAAGCTTTAACATGCGGTCCTGTCAGATTCAGGTGGATGTATCCGTTTGAGAGGTAAATGCCATCCTTTTCTCTTTTTAGTTTCTATTTTCTTTGATTTGGACTTGTATTGAACCCTTGGCTTACTGAGTTTTGTAGGTTAATGAAAACTTTCAAGAATTTGGTGCGTAACAGAAGGTACATTGATGGCTGCATTGCAAGAGGGTATACATTACGCGAAGCTAGCTTATACTATATGGAGGACCTGTCAAAAGATGGTGACGGTACTCATAAACATAGTCGACAGGCCTTTTTGGATGACGACGATGAGTTTGCAGATGCGATGCCGTTGAGTAAAGGTAAAACAGTTACTTTAACTGATGTACAGTTTGAACAAGTGCGCAAATGGATTCTGTCCAAGTATGTGGGATTAGACGAATGGGAAAGGTATACTTCTTCATTACTTTTTCATGTTTAATGTTATGGCATTGTATACATTTTTGTAATTCTGAAAGCATTTAATGTTCTAACACAATGAGTTGGTGGATGTCATTGTAGGAAGTATGCTGCTTATGTTGACAGCTCCAAAGATGATACCGTAAAGAGATTTCATATATGGTTACGCGACGAGGTATAAGCTAAAAAGTTGTTTATAAAGTTATTTCAAATAGTTTAACCTAGTAAGTGATTAACTGATTCACAAATCTTCTTTTTGCAGTTGCTGGCAGCCAGTTCAAGGCTACGTCGTATAAGAAATACCGAGTGAACGGCTATATCTTCGCTCCAAAACGTTACGAGGAGGGAAAGGTATATCAAAACAGTGGTGTATGTATGAAGGCCTTTACAAAACAGAGAGCAAAATCCTCTGACCTAAACTACAAGGAAACAGAAATGACCTATTATGGAGTTGTTCGAGAGATTATTGAGTTGAATTATGTGGATTTTGAAGAAACGGTTTTTTATTGTGATTGGGTCAAAGTTGAAGATAGAAGTCATGGGTACAAAATTGATCCTAGCTCAAAGGTGATAAAGGTCAACTTGTCTAAGTTGAGAAGCAGAGATACATTGCACGACGAGCCATTTATTCTTGCCTCTGAAGCGTCGCAAGTGTTTTACGCACCAGATGTTTCTGACATTGGATGGTCTGTGGTAATGCATTCTGCGCAAAGACTAACTACAACAGTAGATGATTTTGAGGTTCCAACTGTTTACCAGTCAACTTTTACTGACAATGAGACTCTGGAAAATCTTATTGATGTAGCTGAGGTAGCTTGAGGTAATGTCTCCTGCCTCTCTATTATCTTTCTGTTGTTTCCTTTTTCTGGTTTTTTTGCAGTTACCTAACCTTCAATTTTTTAACTGTAGTTGGTAGAAGATTGACAAAGGAAATCCTATGGGAAGGTACCTACTATCAGGCCGAAGAGTATTACAGAACCAGGTACTGAAACTAGCTAGGTCTTATAGAACAAGAACACTAAGTAAACTTGAAATATTGTCTGAAACTAGCTAGGTTTCGTTATTATAAGTTCTGTTTTTTTTTGGCTAAGTGTAGCACCAAGTAAACTTGAAATATTGTCTAAGTATGGAATATTGTCTAAGTATGAAATATTGTCTAAGTATGAATGAAATTTTGGTATTGAATATCTTTGAATGAATGAAATTGATTCTATGAATGTATGATTCTGTGAATGTATGATTGGGGAACTGTAGGTGCAGGGGAATGGGGGAATTGCAGGGGTATGATTGCCTGCAATTCCAAGGCTGGTAAACCAGGAAAATCTGCTTTTTTTTTTCTGTTAAAACTTTAGCAACGGTAATTTACCGTTTCTATTTTCAGGGAAAGTTGGTCTACGTTGACCTGGTCAAGGTTTAGCAACGGAGAAATTGCGTTGCTACAAAAAGAAAGTCGGTCTTCCTTGACCTGGTCAAGATTTAGCAACGGAAAAATTATGTTGCTAAAATATCCCCGGCAAAGGGAAGTCGGTCTTTGTTGACCTGGTCAAGGTTTAGAAACGGTAATGTGGCCGTTGCGGGCTAAAATAAGAAACGGAAATCTGGCCGTTGCTGGAAAATATCCGAAACGGAGAATAAGCCGTTGCTTACTAAAATCAGAAACGGAAAATCGGCCGTTGCGGGAAAAATTAAGCAACGGAAAATAAGCCGTTGCGGGCAAAATCTAGCAACGGCGGAACTGCTCCGTTGCTAGTACCGTTGCTAACCTTGAGACGCAACGGCAACATTACCGTTGCTAAAATTCGTCACACCATGAATCGCAACGGCCGGTCCCCGTCGCAACCCATGAGCACCGTTGCTACCCCCCAAATATGGTGTAGTGTATCCGCAGGTCTCAAAGCCAAGCCGATGTCTGAAAGCAACCCCAAATCCACCTATTTCCTAGCTGGAACACCCGCACGAAAACAAATATCAGCAAAGGTATCACGAACCAGGTCGTGTCTATACTTGAGACCAATCCCGCTTGAGCAATGCAAAGCGTGGTCCCCAAAAATATCCATCTCCATGTCGCAACTGGAGCATGAGTCACCTTCTTCGAAAAGAGGGATACCAAGCCTATAATGCAAGATAGCTCTAAAATGTTGAGGCCCAAGTTTTTTAGTAAGCCCATCAATAGGAATGGCCAACAAATAGTCTTGCGCATGCTTGATTTTGTTGCTCTGCCACAGGGATGAATCACGTTACGTCATAACAAACTAATCAGGAAGAATCTTCTTCACAACATCAAAGTATTTGATTGCCAAAGAGCTCATGGAACGGGGGGTGGTGTCATCAATGCATAATGAAGAATTATCAATACCACATACCTGTTTGTAATGGATAAGTTCATATATTAAAAAAGACATTATTTGTCGACTACTAACATTAGAAGCCAGCCTTGCATCGAAAATAAAACAAGGAGGAGGATAGACAAAAGAAAAGGATGCAATTGCATTTAGGCTGTGAGCCAATTCAATTGCCGTCTTGCTTGCCTCCTTAGAGATTAAACTTAAAGTAAAGATCTTAGAATGCGCATAAGATAAAAGTGAAGTTATACATCATCTTCTTAGAGTAGACAAATACATTATTTTTTGTTCATGGAAGAGGTAATCCCTCATGATTAATAATTTCATTGATAAGAAATTTTTGCCTACATGACAATTACATTAGTAATAAATGGAACATCAAATTTGGATGGATACCGTTGGGTACAACCAAAAGATAGATTATTGGTTATATAACATACTTTTCCCATCATCCAACAATTTTGTGTCGTGGAACAAGTTCTAATGGGTTTTGATACCAACTTAAATGTGAAGTCTGGATCATGAGTTACATTTAAAATAAGTAGTAAATTATGTCTGGAATGAATAGATGAGATAAAAGTGATCCTAATGAATGGGAAATAAAAAACTGATCGATTTCTGGACCCCAAAAAAATAGATATAGAACAACCATGCAAATAGAATTGTTACCTATTGCATAGGAGAAAGAGTTTTACAACGTTTTCCTTCAAGGTTTTCTCTACCTTAGGAGTTGTATATTTCTTCTTTGTTTTCTCTAAAACTCTTTTACTAGTATTCTTTCTAGTCTTCTTGTTCTATCTGTATGGGTACTCATCTGCCCCTTATTTATATAGGCTAGATCTACTTCTAAATATTTTTCATTCTAAGAAAGGAAACCCCCTATGTTTGTAATCTTTTAAAAATAGGATTCCTAAGTTCTCCTTCTAGGATTAGGAAACCACTTTTATTTCTAAACCTAGGTATACGGTAATTCAATGGTACTATACCCAAAAACGGATCAGACCTCCCCCATCAGGAGTCTTTTGGTTCTTCAAAAGCATTGATCTAAGAGGTGGAGAAATGCAGCATGCAGCTGGTATCTCGAGTACCACTTTGAACGCTTACAAATTTTCTCGTGTGGACAAATTTGAAATAGTCTTGTTTTCTAACTCCTAATCTTGTTGTATTCTTGTCAAGAATCGATATATTATTTGTTATTTCACTTGGAACTAAGTCTTGCACAACTGGTAACGATGGCGACTCATTTTGCTCATCAAGTGGCAAAGGTTTAAGGCGCTTAAGATTTTCGGCATATGTTGTTGAGTATGTCTTCATATAGTTTGGCAATTTTAGCTTAAAAGAATAAATGTCATATTGCTCCAAAATTCTGGTTGGACCATTGCGAATATGGTTTCAACTTCTTATTCGAGCCTTCGAATCGGAATTTCCCAATAGTTAACTCTGCAATGTCGCCAACTTGAATATGTCGAGTTTGATTCTTAATATGATGTTCCTTGTACCATGATGGTGTTTCTTCAGAATCTTTAGTAGATTGTACATCTGGCCTCGCATTCGGTACTTGGGCATCTGGTATATGCTGGATTTCTTGTTCCACACGTTGTTTTGGTGGTAACTTTTGCGGGTGTTGTAGGGAGTCTTTAAACCCTTATAACAACTGCGGTAGATCTTTCTTTTCAGTTTTCGTGCACTCGCAAGAGCTTTCACAAACCAGTTTACTAGGTTCTTTGACGTCTGGTCGAACCGTGAGTAGACTAAACTTCTGACTCATGTCACCCAAGTGTTTGGTTTGTTGAGTATTCATTGGTTGTAGTTTTTTCCTTTTATTTTTATGCGTACACCCAAAATAGCTTTTCCTTACTGGTCTATTTACTTTTTCTTGTATCACAATTGCAACACCTTTTCTTGCCATAATTACAACTTTGTTGTCAGGTAGAGGCGATCCGTCGATTACCTCATCTTCCTCTTCGTATTTGTTGATGGTTGTGGTAGTTTGCTTGCGATCTTGCCACCGTGTTAGTCTCAACTGCGAGTGCAATTTCCAACATCCTTTCTTGGAATGTCGATCAGTTTTCCAATTCTCACAATATTGGTTGTTCTTGTTGGCCACTATATGATTAGTTCTCCCCTCTTTAGGTATAGTATCACAATCTAACTTTTTTCCGTTCTTGATTGCTTTTCTCCAAAGGTTTGATTCTTCATCTCAATATGCATGGATGGCTTTATTACACGCATCGTTAATGTCAGTTGTTATGAATAATGACAACTTTTTCCGTATAGCTAACATTAGTCCTCCTTTATATTTCTCAATAGTCTTTGAATCTCTCATATTCACATTCAAAGTTGTAGCTTGTTTACGAAATTCGATAGTGTATTCTTGCACGGTTTTTCCCTTAACTTGTCGCAAGAACTGTCATCGCTCACGTAATCGTTCTTTGTAGTGAATTGCTTCCAAGTAATCATCGGTGCTTCTTTGTCAGGATCCAAACCTGATGTATATGCTTCCAAGTAGTCTTAGTCTAGCGAAACTCACCTGTTGTTCTTCAGTAAGTCCTTTGGTGCTGAAATAAACCTCCAAAGACTTAAGCCAACCATTCAATTTTTCTGGGTTTAAATCCCCATTGTATTCATGGGTTTTGATTCTTGCCTCCACTTTGAATGGAGAACTGTCTACAAATCTGCATTGTTTTTCTGTATTAGGGTTTCTTTTTCGGTATGCGAGGTTAACTCGTCTGTTTGTTTGGAAAGTGTAGGTTGTATCTCTTTTAGAATATTCGTCAAAGCGGTCATATCTTCCTGTAGTGATTTCACATCTTCCTACAATTTCTCCATGGTTTTTCCTTGTGGATTCGAAGATAATGATGAGGCAGATGTTTTCTTTCTTCTATCAATATTAGGATATAATGGTAAAATCTCGTTACCCTTGGATCGAAGCCCTTCCATTCATCACCGGAAAACATTGCTTCCTTACCGTTTGCGCTCTGATACCATTGTTCAATTTATGGATCCCAATATGATAAGTATAGAACAAACACACAAATAGAATAAAAGAATGAATAGATTACAATAGAATTGTTAACTATTGCATAGGAGAAAGAGTTTTACAACGTTTTCCTTCAAGGTTTTCTCTACCCTAGGAGTTGTATCTTTCTTCTTGGTTTTCTCTAGAACTCTTTTACTAGTATTCTTAATTTCTAGTATTCTTGTTCTATGCCTATGGGTACTCATTGTTAGGGCATTGTCCGGTCAAACCCACTAGCGTTGGTATGTCAAGCTAGTTGTCAGTTTTAGGTGTCAAAACTCAATTCTTGATTTAGCCTACTAGAGTTTAGATTTCGGAATTGGGATATAGACAAAGTAGTAGAGACCTTGAAGACGAAGACTGTGAAGACAAAGAAGACATAAATTATTCTTCATCGACAAAAGGTTAGTAGGAGTTATGACTTTATGGAAATTCTTCTATTCTACTTTCTCTATTCTTTCGAAATATAGTCGACTACTTTAGTAGTGATAATAGCGATTGAGATCGTATTCTTGTCTAACGTGACCTTGTGTCATGACCAGTGTTTGCTCCCACAAATACTGTGAGTACAAGAATGAATGAGACAGATTCGGTGCCATGTGTCCATTACAATGGTTTGCTTGAAAATTGTTAGTTGGATATGGATGAATCTAAAGGAGTACTCTTGAGCAAAGAGTCCATGGATTACAGCTGAGGACGTACACACGTCTAAGTTCTGGCTAAGCCCAGTACTTCCAGCGGAATCCAGATTTGACGAAGTCTGACAGGCGGACGGTTCACGAACCGGTTCGCAAACCAGAAACTCGGATTTCTTCTGAGTTCCAAAGTGACTGAACATTTCGCGAACCTGTACGCGAATCCAATGTTGGTTACTTTGCTGGTGTCGGATTTAGTGGATATTCTTTCAGAATTTCACTTGAGTCAAACTCTAAACTCCTTTATCTCTTAAGTGGACTTGTATATCACATAAATATCTTTTGTGGTCCATCTAACGATCCTCAATGAGTCAATAAGATAAGATTATCTCAGGTCTGTTGGATTTCTATCTTGAAGTGTTTTTGAGCTAACAAAACACTTGGCAGATAATGATAAAAAGAATTCCAATTGAGATTAATCTCTATTACTTGGTTGGCAAGTTTAGGGTTTCCTTAACTTGTGGGACAAGTAATTGATTGCTTTATTCCAAAGCAACCTATCTTATTGAGTGTTATAAATAAAGGTGTCTACGGACAAATACCGCAAGCATCAAGCATACGTGAAGGTCCTTAGGGAAGGTAACGTAAACTCTTTTCACTTCGGTGAACGCTTGTTGTGGTATAGTCATCCTCTATAGATTGCAGCTCCTCTGGGAAATCCCTACGACTATAAAGGACTTCTCTTGAGAGTTGGGAAGCACAGGTAGGAGATTGAGACCATATTTGGTTGAAATCGGATTAACCTGTAACCTTGGTAACCTGATCACGTTCTTGTATATTCCATAGTCCGTCTCTTCTGCTATACGGTTATTCAAGAACTGATACGTTACACACAAGGTTGAAAGGTAGCAACGCACGGCTGCACTCGGTGTTGTAATACCTAGTTAGCTCCAGTTATACAAGTTTCTTAAGTGATTCTTCGTGTATAACTGAGGTAGAGATAAGTTGGGCATAGCTTACTCGGTTTGCTTGTCAACCCCGATTTGTGAAGTAGATTTTCGTATGAACTGGATTTAATCATCCGAAGGAAGTCAACTTGTGTGTGGTAAAGCCAGTATTGCTGACACAAGCCTTTGACATCGGTCAAAGCAACTCCTAGGCCTGTAAAGGACGTCAGCTGGGGGAATCAAGTGTGTGACGATCTGTGGGGGATCTAGAGACGTAAGGTGTGCGACAGTAGCCAATTCGCTTGGAGGGCTTGAGTTGGTCTCTGCTACATCCCAGACCGAAGTCTTATAGTAGGCTAGTGTTTGTAGTCAGTTTGTACTTGGCGGTGTTCAATCTGGACGAGGTCCCGAGGTTTTTCTTCAAGGCAGTTTCCTCGTTAATAAAATCTCTGGTGTCTTGTGTGCTTTTACTTTCCGCATTATATCTCTGATAATATAATTAAAGCGCCAAGTAGTACGTTATCCAATAACTGTAGAGTTTAACTCCAAAGTCCCAACTTTGTCGAGTTGATCCCCAAGATCACAACTCCAGTTATTAGAGTTTGGATATTGATTTTTGAGATCGTCCAAACTTAAACCATAAGACTCACGAGCCAAAACGAAAAGTTGGTAGTATTTCGGTACCCCTCCTTTTTCACTCATCTTCCCCTTATTTATATGCTAGAGCTACTTCTAAATATTTCTCATTCTAAGAAAGGAAACACCCCTATGTTTGTAATCTTCTAAAAATAGGACTCCTAAGTTCTCCTTCTTGGATTAGGAAACCACTTCTAGGACTACTAGGAGAAGTATTTTCTTATTTCTAAACCTAGGTATAAGGTAATTCAATTGGCCTATATCCAAAAACGGATAAAAAACAAAAGATAAATTTTACTTTAAAAATACACCCTATAAAAATATAATATATAACTAATGATGAACGATTCTTACTACCGCCATATTACTAGTTCATCAGTGAGAAATATCTCGATAATTTTTTGCGTAAATGACGCGCATCAAGAATGGTAAGTTTTGTGGCTTGAACATCGATAGACTGGAAACTTGAATTTGGCAGTAGTTTTGGATGGATGTGAATTTGTAGATGACTATCCACCATCACCAGGACCCTGGTAGTTTTTCCTCCTCTTTGACGATTTTGAAAGTGTGAATTTTGTTTTTACGATGATGCTTCGGTCTGAAAGAAACTGTGTTAGGGTGTCCAGTTCTTTCTTCAATTCTCCAATCGACTTTCTACGGTATGTTCCTCTTGTAATTGACCTGTCTCTGATGCCAAATTGTTATGTTATTCAACCTCTTCAACAATGGAAATCTTGTTGTTGCCATTGTTACCTTTCTCAGTCGAGGAATTCATGTTATCAAGAGAGAAACTCAAAGGATCTGATCAAAGATTAATAATTTCATCATCTGACAACAACATCAGATACTTATAGTAATTGTTGGTAACTTCCTAAACCTGACAGAAACTTTGCGACTGGAACCTGACAGAAACTTTTCTACTGGTGTCTCTATCATACACTTATTCACATACATAAACTTTTCTACTGGTGTCTCTGCCCACCTATTTTTCCGATGGGCAATCCAACGATTGTTCTTACCTGCAAAACATTCGGATATAGTGCGGATAGAGTTTGGAGTCC
>JAJJMA010200934.1:0-11013 GCA_023529015.1 Papaver nudicaule | reverse complement strand
ATGCGAGGCACGTGTTCCGAGGGGTTTTACCCCCTACAGTTTGCCTCTTTCCTTATCCGGAGATTGAAGAGATTCGGAGAAGGAAACTACTTTGGATTTTTCTTCTGTCCAACACGTGTCCGGTATTTTAACTTCTTTGGCCGACACCTGTGGCTTTAAATGATGTTGGGATTCCCACTCCTTCTACCTTTTACCGGCTGCGCCGGTCTCGTGTCCTCTTATTTAAACTTTGTTTACCCCTTCTTTCTTTCTCTTCTTCTTCTTCAGTTTTCTGATATCCTTAGTATTTTTCGATCTACCCCTGTCGGATCTGTTCTTCCAAGCCTTCGCAATTTCCCTTATCCTCCTTTGTCTGCTCTTTCTCTGAGTTCCTTTTCGCTTTTCAAATCCTTGAAACGAATATGCAATCTGGCGGTGAAATTTCTCAAAAGATGGTTAATCCTCAGGAATCTTCTTGGGAAGAAAGGGCCAAGGCTTTTGGTTTTGATGCAAGTCTTTTCCCTTGTAAGAGTCTGGGCAAAGTTAATTTGTCTCCTGAATTACTTTCCTCTCATCAGTGCAGTGATAGGAAGTTAATTGTTTCCGGTGAGCAGCTTGGTTCCGGTCTCCCGATTCCGTTGTATGACCCTGAGAATCCTCTTTTTTACGAAATTTACTCTCGAATCAGTCCTCCTTGCGGCGTGATGCAACTGGACGGAAATTCTATCCGAGTTATTCGAGAGTGGGTAGATCGTTCGAATGGTAAATCTTCCTGCTATGAAAAACTTCCCGAGGAATTCAGGCATTCGCCCGAGTTTTGGACTGCCGAATTTTTTTTCAAATACTATAATGTGGAAGAGGGCTTGCTTGCACCGATGGTTCCCTGGGGTATGAGCTTGGTCAAAACAGTTGACACTTCGCATGTAATGAGCGATATGGATTCTCCTGGGTCTTCAGCGAACACACTCCTTCGTTGCTCTAACGATGAGTCGTGGCTTTCTAAGCTTGTTCTTATCGAAGGTCCTGTTCTTTTTGGTTACGAAGATAAGAAGAAAAGAGTTGAACGAACGAAGTTCAGAGAGGATCACAAGTTTTCTGTTGTTGAATTTTTCAAGATTCACTTCTCCGAGGAGAGGCGTAAAAGGTTCCAGGAAAAGATAACTGCTGCTAAAGAGAAGGTACTTTGTATGATACGTGCGTATATGTAGGTGCGCATCCCCTTACAGTTTTTCTGATGTGATCTTCTTTTCAGAAGCTTGAGCTGGGAAGTCCGCAAGTTCGGGAACAAGCCGATCATTCAAAGAAAAGAAAAGAAACTTCGAAGCTGAGTGACGCAAAGAGTCAAGATAGTCTGGTGAGAAAACACTATATGCCTCGATTGTTTTTTAGGTATGGATGTCTGCCTCTGTTTAGGAACCTGACTAATGTGACTTTTTGCGTAGCAGGCGAAAGTGCTTCGTGTTAACGAAGGTTCGATGAAGTTTTCTCTATGTGATCCCAATCGAGAGAAACCTGTAAATAAGAAGCTTGTGCAGACCCTTTCTCGAACTGTCGGTCCGCAGAGGTCTGCTGTGAAGAATGTAGGTAAAGGTGTAGTTGTCCCTCTCGCGCCCCTGGGAAGAGTCGATGGTGGGGGCACCGAGGATGAGATGGTTGAGTCTTTGAAGAGGCAGAAAGTGATGTCTGAAAGCGAGTCAGTTCCTCGGGGTGCTGTCGTGGAGACGCATCCCCAAAGTACCATGCCGCCGGCGAGGCCTGTTGCCCCCGAATTTTCCGGACTCCGGGTTGCCCCTCCTTGCCCAATTGACATAAGTTTTAATCAGTATGGTTCCAATGACTGTTTTGTGGGTTCTTCATTGGGTCAACCTTCTGGTCCAGCCCCTACCTCGAGTTTAGCTCCTGTTGGCTTTGTGCGAAGGCCTTATTCGGTAGAAGGGGCACAAAAGCTTCTTGAGCAAAGCTCCATTCCTGGTCCTTATGCCGAAGATCTTTCCGAACATTTGAAAAAGTACGCAAAGGATCCTTTGAAGCATCCGCTGGATCCTTCCTTGGGTAGGTTCTTTTCGCAAGCATTTTCTGGCAAGTGGGATAAAGACGTTCTTGCTGCATCTCCTTCGCAGCATCAAGCTTTTCTTGAAGCTGTGAGTGTGTATTTTTGTTTGGATTTGTTTCTATGTATCGAACGTTTTGTGATGATTTGATTTTTGTATTATCGTCTGCAGCAAAAGCATCATGGGGTGTACCTGGTGGATTTGAATGAGGCACAAAGGCGTGAGATTATCCGCCTTGATGCGGTTATTCAGGGTTTGGAACAGGAAAAGGGTGATCTCTCAAAACATCTTGAAACTGCTGCTCGTAAACAAGATGGTTATGCGCAAGAGTTGGAGGCCGAAAGGAAACAAGTTGCTAAACTTAACTCCGAAGTAGTTTCTAAAGGAAACGAACTCTGTCTTTCACAGAGTGCTTGTAAGGAAAAGGATTGCCAGCTCGCGTCTCGTGACCAGGAAATTTTGGAGCTCCGAAGGCATATCGGTGGCGAAGAAGATCGAGCTGCTTTGTTTAGTCGTCAGCATGTGAGGCGTGTATTTAGAGATTTTGGCGTGCGACCTCCCTATTATGACGAGGGCGCGAATGATTTGGATGCTTTCGTGGAGTCTGATAAAGGACTTATTCCTTGCGCATACACGAAGCAGGTGGTGGCGCAACTGAGGGTTTCGGTGGAAAATGGTGAGCTTGATCCCGAGGAGATGGAAGACGAGGGTAACGAAGGTGATGTTAACGACGAGAAGCGTGGCTATGAACTGCCAGAGGGGAATCCTCGTAAGGACAATGGTGAAATGATCGGGGCAAGCGAGAATATGAAGGTTCCTACCCAATCTGCTGGTGTTTCTAAGGTTGGTGGTTCCCCAGTCAACGACCGAGATGCTTCAATTATCCAGGCTAGTACCGATGTTACCGCTGGAGATGATGCTGCCATCAAGGAAATTGTTTGAGTGGAAGATATCCTGTCTGGGTTTTCTTTATTTTTCCTTTGTTTTTGAGTATGACTCAGTGTAGCTTGTTGGTTTTGGATTTTTCTTTTGAAGTGTATGTTTGCTTTGCTGTTGCCTTTCTTTTTCTGGCTAGTATGGTTTCTTGAGGTGCAACTTCGGGGCTTACTTCGATGTAGGAGATAGTGAACCAAGCTAGTGGGGGCGTACGGATCACCCCTTCCAAAGGCTTTAAGTTACTTGCACTGGTTTTAAGCAAAATACTGGCTATTGATGTCGTGAGCACCAATTTAGCTCTTAATACGTTAGGTAGGTACCGAAGATATCTGCTTATCTTCCTAGAGGGCATGGTAGCGCCCTGATAACCTTTAGCCTAAGTAAATGTGAGAGCGCTAACATGGATGCCCCGTTTCTCAATAATGAAGTAACACAATGGAGGAATGCTGGTCAAGGCTGGAGCTTAGACATGGCACTTTTCTCTTATCGCGGCCTAAAGTTCGACCCATCCAAATCTTTAACTGTTCCTCGGCTGCGTACTTCATTCTTTATTTTCGGAACGAGGCAGCTGCCTCGGGGTTCCATCTTCCTCTATAGGTAGATGTTAATCCCATTTATCGTCCCCTTGGCGCCCGAGAACGTAAAGTCCTCGTGGCCATTTGGTAGCGGGTACGATTGTATCGTCGGCTTAAGTAGCCTTGATTCAAGGTATCCGCCGCTAACGGGGTGTCTTGTGGGTAGAGGACTGTGCCATATAACTCGTAGGGCCCTTACGGTTTATATGAGCATCAGCTCTGTGCCTGCTATGCGAGGTCTTTTTTTTTTTTTTGTTGGCGTTTTTGCCTCGGCGTTACAGCCTTTTTGTTTGTTGGCGTTTTTGCCTCGGCGTTACAGCCTTTAGTTCGGAACTTTCGTCGTAAAATTTTCTTTATTTCGAAGATACATGATACATTTTTTATGTGTAATACTTCCTTATATATTTTGCATTCCACGCATTGCCGAGCCCAAGACCAACTTTTTCGTCGATTAGTTTGTACGCTCCTTTTCCTGCTTTCTGCTTGATTGTGTACGGGCCTTCCCACACTGGCTCTAGTTTTCCCGCGTTTCCTTTTTGATAGGGCGGTATCTCTCGTAAGACGAGTTCGCCAGGTTGAAACTCTCGTTCTATTACTTTTTTGTTGTATCCTCGGGCAGCCCCTTTCTGGTAGTTAATGATGTGCTCCCGAGCTTCCTCCCTTTCTTCTTCGAGGTCATCCAATTTTGCGTATATTAAGTCTGCCGACAGGTTTTGTTCCCACGCTTTGTATTTGTTTGTTGGTATCATTATTTCTGTAGGTAGTACCGCCTCGGTCCCATATGTTAGGTGAAAAGGAGTCATCCCCGTTGCTCGCCTTTGTGAGGTTCGGAATGCCCATAGTACGTTGTGCAGATGCTCGCACCATTGCTTCTTGTGTGGCAATACTCGCTTTTCAAGTTGTCTCCTATGGTTTTGTTTGTTGCCTCGGCCTGCCCGTTACTTTGAGGATAGATTGGCGTCGAGGTACCGAGTCTTACGTTGTATTGATTTAGCAGTTCTTTAACTTCGGCGCTGAGGAATTCTTGGGCGTTGTCCGAAACTATTTCCGCGGGTACTCCAAAATGACAGAATATGTTCTCCCAGAAGAAGGTAAATACTTCTTTTCCCGGCCATCGCTGTTTACTGATCCGTCAATGAAAATTTCCCATCTCCGAGGATGGCACTGTTCTAGCAGGTCCTCGGGCCCGTCGTCATCTTCGATTCCCAAAATTGGTTCGTCTTCGTAATCTTCTTCTATTGGAAATTCAGCCAGGAAGTCTGCGATGATCTGCGATTTTAATGCCGTTCTGATTTCATACTGCACGTCGTATTGTCCGATTTGAGCGTTCCATCTTGCAATTCTTCCTGCTGCTTGGAGATTTTTCAGAATGGACTCGATTGGTGTTTTCGTTAACACGATTATTTTATGGGCCTGGAAGTAAGTCCGAAGTTTTTGCGTTGCGACTACTAGCGCGAGGATTAGCTGCTCCAACTTGGTGTAATTCTTCTCGGCTGGAAAAAGGGTCCTACTGATGTAGTATACAGGTCTCTCTTCTTCTTTTGTTGTTACTAGCACTGCACTAATGGCGTCTTTGTTCGCGGCTATGTATAATTTCAAGTTCTCGTCTTTCTCTGGGCGCTGCAGGGCTGGCAAGCTTGCTAGGTAAGTTTTGATCCCCTGAAAAGCGGTCTCTCTTTCGTCTGTCCACACGAATTGCTCTCCCTTTTCAGAATGCTGAAAAAGTCTTTACATCGATCCGAGGATCGCGCAATAAATCTGCTAAGAGCAGCCAATCTCCCATTTAGAGCTTGCACCTCTTTTATGGTTGTTGGCGATGGCATTTCCCGAATTGCTTGCACCTTTAGCGGGTCTGCTTCGATGCCAGTTTTTGTAACTATGTATCCCAAGAATTTTCCAGAGGTCACTCCGAAGATGCACTTTGCTGGGTTGATCTTCATGTTAATCTGTCGCATCTTTTCCAGTATTTCTCGAAGGTCGTTCACATGGGTGTCAGCTTTTTTGCTTTTGACAAGCATGTCATCCACGTAAGCTTCGACGGTCTTTTTTAGCCAAGGACGAAAGATATTCTTCATGGCCTTTTGATAAGTAGCGCCGGCGTTTTTTAATCCGAATGGCATTCTGGTGTAACAATATAGCCCGTTGGATGTTAAGAACGCCGTGTGTTTCTGGTCCTCTTCCGCCAAAGGAATCTGGTTGTAACTAGAATAGCCGTTGATAGGTGTGCAAATCACCTATTCAAGAGTACCTAAATCATACACTTTAGTCGACTTAAGCCTCATACATTGTTTATTTTAACCATTTTCTATTTTGCAGGTATTTTGAAATCATATTTAATAAAATGAAGCAAAAACAACTCAATTCATAACTTGGAGTCACATGGAGTTGGTGATCTTTGAACACAAGAATGATACAAGCTCAATGGTGTCGCAAAAGGGAATTACTAAGGGGCAGACAAAGGATTTGAAGCAGCTGATTGGAATTACTAGAGCACCGGATATTTTCTACTCAGGGCAGCCAAGCACCAGTCCAGAGCCACCACACACTTAAGGCGCCGCGTTATTACCAACCACGGCACAGCGATAAGGGGTACCCCCTTATCCTTACAAAAACCAGACGCGAAGACTTTATTTTCAGATCTGGTTGTCTGAAACAGAAGATCCAGAAAGGGGAACCAGAACAGAGAGGCAATGGCGAATTCGAGAGAAGACACGGGAAGACACGAATGGAGAAGGAAATTGATGCTACTAAAAGCTAAAGTTCAGTGCTCATGTGCAATGGAAATGGGTTGATTGGATAACAGACACAGAGGGCAAGGTCTGCTGCTGTTGAGGGTCGAAGAAGTTTGGGTCTAATTGAGGAACACAGAAGAAGAAACTGAGGGTACGGGATGATTCTGCAAATTGGGTATGTGTGATTTCTAGTAGGGGTGAATGTGCTGAAGCTGCTATCAAGAATCGCTGCTGCTGTTGAAGGTCAGAGAGGCTGAAGATGGAAGAAATTGAAGAAATCAGGGATGTAATTGAGCCCAGAAGAGTATTTTACAGCTTGGGTTTGCTTGATTTGTAATGAAATTGGTTGTTTGATCTTTTTCTGGTGGAGATGATTATTGAACTGCTACTGCTGGTAGGCCTGTCAATGGTAACGGAAAAATCCGACATCCGATCCGAAATCCGTTATCCTATAGGATATTATCCGTCATATCGGATATCGGATATCGGATACCGATAAGATAACGGATAAATGTCTGTTAGCCTAACGGTAATGGTATAGCTAATATCCTATAGGATATTACCCGATATCCGATAAAAACAAAGAATCCATATAATAAGATATCCGAAGTCTAAACTATCCTTCCTATCCCAAATCCTATAATAACTCCAAACCATTACCGAATTCTCTCTGGTTTGAGAGACGAAGAAGAAGAACAGAAAATGGAGAGATCAATAGCCACCAAATGAATTCATTTCTCAATTTGAATGGGTTTCTGAAACTAGGGTTCCACAAATTCCTGCTACTGTCGATGCAGAAAAGGAGGCTGCGAGCTTTCACTGCGAAGACGTTTCACAACCTAGGGTTTTACAAATTAATAAAGAGAATTATGAAAAGCCAGAGTACGGATTGTTCTTGTTTTCAATTATTATTCAATAGAGCCAGGTGAGGATACTGCTATCTCATCGATTTAGTATGACAAATTGATTCTTCTATTGATTCCTAGTTTTGGGTTTCGATTAGAATTTTGGTCTACAAATTCTATTGTTAGTTTGTTGGAAATGAACTAACCATTGATTAACAGCAACTCTATTACATGATTGTGAATCATGGTTTAATACTGATACTGCTTCTGCTACTTTCAGTCGGATTTCATCCATCTTCCATTGATGGCAGTCGACCTAATTTATGTCTTAGCGGATATTATCGGATAATTATCCGATATCCGATAAGTTAACCCTAACGGTAATGGTAGTAGATTTTACATATCCGACGGATATTATCGGATAACGGATATCCGATAAATGTTAGCCTAACGGTAATGGTAAAGCCAATATCCGTTCCGATAGCTACCGTTGCCAGGCCTAACTGCTGGTGAAGAAAGTAAGGATGAAGCTGGTCAGTTCTGGGTTTCCGACAGAACAAAGAAGACGGATGGCGTGTGAATCACACGCGGGTAAGCAGTGCGACTCGCACGAGTGCTGAAGAGGAGCGTCGTCAGTTCTACAGAACTGACAGGCAAGCGAGTTCTGGGCTCCAGCTGAGTTCTGTTTTGTGGCCCAATAAGGGATAGTGGGTCAGGTTTGGATGGGTCAGGTTTCCTGGGCTTCGATGATGTCTGGTTTTGGAAAGGGGTTAGGTCTGTTTTTGAGAATAAATAAGGTTTTGGAGACAGGAGAAAAAGGGGACGCTGAGTTTGGGAGAAGGCTACTGTGCACGCTTCCCGAGGCAGGAGAAACAAGGGTTTTGGGCGCGATTTTCGAGGTGGAACCTTGGGAGAAAGATTGGAGCGTCGGGACGACGGGTTTTTATGATTTCTTTCACAAACATAATGATTTCTTTTGCTTTTATTAAGAACATGAGTAGCTAAATTATTTATTATTGGTTGAGGATGTAGTCTTTAAATTGCAAGACATGTTTTGATTAATTATGGAGCTAAACTTATTCATATTCATCATCGATTTTATTCTACTTCATGTATGAGTGTATGATTGATGTATTACACTAAGATAGAACATATTTTGATTCAAGTGGCCAATTGAATTAGGTTATGTTATTATCTATTGCTAGAATTAGGTTTGGAGATACGAAATAGTTGAAGAATCTATTCATAAGTAGCACGATATGATTATTGAGGTGGTGATAGCTTCGAGAGTCATATGTAGGATACAACCTTTGTTGAATGAGCCATTCATGGTGGTTCATTGCATTGATTAGCCTATTTCACAAAACTTAGTGCTCTTAGAGAGTTGAACTCGATTACTCATGGTGTCGAGTTATTCTCTACGTAGTATTCACACATTCATCGTTATGGTGTGTGATGACATTAGGAAATTCGGAATATTTTCGCGATGATGTATTCTAGGGCTTTTGATGATGATAGAACTAGTTGAACCTCCATATATTATTCATATGCATGTTAAGCAATTAAAGATGAACCCTTAACCAATATTCTCCACTCTTGATTACTTCAAATTATTCTTTGCGTCTTGTTTACTTGTTTTTATTTTATTTTGCTTTTAGTTTAAAAACAACAACAATCCCCCCCTTGGTTACTTTAGGATTCAAATATTGAAATAACAAATCATTACCTCTTCGTGGACGAACTTGTGCTTACCTCTATATTATATTACATATATTGTGAAGGTTTAGAGCTTAAGAATATTTGTGCGGTTTCGACACGCATCAGCCGTCCATGAAGCTCAGCAGCTCGTGTCCGGCAGTTGCGTCCACCATTTGGTCTATGCTGGGCAGGGGATGGGGATCCTTGGGGCACGCCTTGTTGAAGTTGCTGAAATCGATGCATATGCGTACTCCTTTGTTTTTCTTTGGTACAATAACCATGTTGGATATCCAATCTGCGTATTGTATCTTTTTGATAATTCCTGTTTCGATCATCTTGTTTAACTCTGATTCGACCGCCGTCTGGTATACGTCCGCTAGCTTTTGAGGTCTCTGCTTGAATGGTCGCACTGAAGGGTTTATATCTAAGTGGTGACAAGCCAAGCTGGGATCTATTCCTAGCATCTCGCTCATCTTCCAGGCGAAGACATCAGCATATTCTTTCAGCAAATCTTCCAGCTCATCTCGCTGCTCCTTTGTCATCAGTGTTCCGATTTTTACAATCTTCGGATCTTCATTGGTTCCGATATTTACATCCTCGGTAGGCTCTGTTGGGGTGAAGTTCGGAGTGTCGTCGTTCATGGCACTGGGATCCTTCGGTGCTTTCCTTCGTGATTGTCTTTTTTCCTTGTATTATTTGATTAATTTCCTCGTGAATCATTTTCTCCTTTTGCTGCTTGTGTCTTTCTCTTCGGTTACGCCGCGCATTTTTTCTCTGATCGATGTCTTTCTCGTGACATGCTTTGGATTCCGAGCCCTCGCCTTTGATCTCACCGATGCTTTCGGGAGTTGGAAATCTGAGCTTTTGATGTAATGTGGATGGCACCCCTAAGATCCCATGCAACCATGGTCGTCCCAGGATTGCACTGTATGGTGATTCTATGTCCAGGACATAGAATGTTGTCTTTAACTCCATTGAGGCTACGTGCACCGATAATGTGATGTCTCCCTTTGGTCTTGACGCTCTTCCATTGAATCCGTAGATGGTATAGTCTGACGTCATTAGTGGAGTGTTCGAGAAATATTCCCTGTATGCCATTCCGAATAATACATCTACCGAACTTCCTGGATCTACTAGGATTCTTGGTACTGTTGCTTTGTTTATGTTTACTGTTATCACCAAAGGATTATTACTTGGGCCATCTTCGGGAAGGTCTGCTGCCGAGTAAGCTATTGGTTTTAATTGCCATGGCTCGAATTTCCTTGCTTCGGTGACAATCATTATTTCTTTCCCATCTTTGTCTCTTTTGTGAATTCTCCCCCCAAAACTGCTGCTTCTCGAGCTGACGCTTTCCCTTGTATGAATCATTGAATTGCACTGAGCGGTTTTCATTGGTGCTTCGTTTTGCGATTTTATAACTTGCCCCGAAGGTCCTGCTTGCTGCCTCGGCGTCTGGTCCGATTTCGAAGTCATTTTTGGTGACCTGTCAAGAAACAAAAAACCCGTGAGGTCCGAGGCGGCTAGCGCAGTGTACTTTGTCGGCCATGTAAATCTATTCTGCAACTGATTTTTCAGACGATTATAAGTCGTATTTGCCCTTTTTAGATATAACCCTAACTGCTTATTTTGTCTTTTAGCTCAAATCATCCCTTTCCATCTGGTTCTTTTATGAAGTTTTATTTCCAAATATAACATGAAATTTGAAAACCCTAAAATGGATTTTTATGTACAACATGAGTTTTGGAAACCCTAAAATGGATTTTTATGTATAACATAAAATTTGAAAACCCTAAAACGGATTTTTATGTATAATATGAATTCGTAATTACTTTTCACAATGCTAGATTATATTGTTGTAAGAGGTTTATAGCGAAGCATAAACTACCTATCTTATAAATTGATTTTATCACACCAAGGTTTCGAGAATTCTTTAATGGATGATTTTATCACCTGATACTATGCTCAGAAAACTCTTAAACACACTAAAGCCATTAAGGTTTTAGATGTTTAAGGTACAGGAGCTTCTTTTCGGAAAACAGATTTTTGTAGATCTTTTGAAAGATTAGAAAACATACTTAAAAATTTGAAAACCCGAAAAATCACAGGCAAACCCTAAGTTGTTTTAATCGTCCCCGTTTCTAGCGCCAAACTGTACGAGTAGAAAATCTGCATAGGTACCCAAGAAGCCTTATCCATC
>JAJJMA010200922.1:0-18702 GCA_023529015.1 Papaver nudicaule | reverse complement strand
GCGCTTAATAACAAATCTTTTTGGGGAGCGTGGTTGTGGAATATAAGGAGAAAGGTGTGTCTATATTTCTCCAAAGATGAATCAACTTAGAGATCATCGTTCTGATTTCCTAGTTATGTCATCTTAAACTTGGTATGTGAGTACTTAGCTTAACCTATCTTCATAGGTTTATGAAACCCTAGTATCGAACTACTTTGCCATATTTTTGTGAAAAATAGGGGGAGAATACATATGGTTCTTGTTCTTGTGGTTCATAACCATAGGGGGAGAACGTCATGTGCTTACTTGTTGTGCTTTTACAAAGTATCAAGTAAGGGGGAGTAATTAAAGCTGAGAAGAGCTTCATATCAGGAATGAGTAGAATCACTTTAAAAGTTTAGATACACGGACTTTAAAGTTTGCTCAGATTCTTACTCTTTGCACAAACAACATGTGGGATTAGCATATTAACCCATGTAAGCTTGAGCGTACCTTCGTGATTGTTTGAGCTGGATATTTTGAAGGTGTTGTCTACGGATTCATCAACAAGAGTTCAATGAACACATCAAGACTCAAGGGAGAAGTTGAAGAATTCAAGAAATCAAGATACATATGGTTAGTACTTAATTGCATATCTTTTGAATGCACATGTAAATTGGTTTTGTCACTAAAATTGACAAAGGGGGAGATGGTTAGGGCATTGTCGGTCAAACCCACTAGCGTTGGTATGTCAAGCTGGTTGTCAGTTTTAGGTGTCAAAACACAATTCTTGATTTAGCCTACTAGAGTTTAGATTTCGGAACTGGCATATAGACTAAGTAGTAGAGACCTTGAAGACGAAGACTGTGAAGACAAAGAAGACATCAATTATTCTTCATCGACAAAAGGTTAGTAGGAGTTATGACTTTTATGGAAATTTTTCTATTCTACTTACTCTATCTTTCGAAATAGTCGGCTACTTTAGTAGTGATATTAATAGTGATTGAGATCGTGTACTTGTCAACATGACCATGTGTTATGTTGGTATTTGTTCCCACGAATACTAAGTTTACAAGAATGCATGAGATAGGCTCGATACCATTTGTCCATTGCAATGGTTTGCTTGCAAATCACTTGTTGGATATGGGTGAATCTAAAGGAGTACTCTTGAGCAAGAGTCCAGTGGATTATAGCTGAGGACGTCTAACACGTCTAAGTACTAGTTAAGCCCATAACTTCCAGCGGATCCAAGTTAAACCCTTATCTGAATGTCGACGGTTCCCGAACCGTTCGTGAACAATGACTTAGGAAAAACTCCTGAGTTACAAAGTATCAATTTGTACACGTACCCTACGTGAACCTCAAAATCGATGCTTTTGGTTGTGATTCAGATGGACGGTTTGCGAACCGTCCCAAGTGAATATTCTCTGAGATTTTCACTCGGGTTAAACTCTGACTCCTTATCTCTTAGTTGGACTTGGTTATCACGAAAATATATTATGTGGTCCATCTAACGGTTCTCAATGTGTCAATAAGATAAAGATTATCTATGGTCTGTTGGATATCAATGTTGAAGTGTTTATGAGCTAATAAAACATTTGGCAGATAAATGATTTCCAATTGAGATAAATCTATGTTTACTTTGTTTGCAAGTTAGGGTTTCCAAAACTTGTGGAATAAGTAACTAGTTGCTTTATTCCAAAGCAACCTATCTTATTGAGTGCTATAAATAAAGGTGTCTAAGGACGAAAACCACAAGCATCAAGCATACGTGAATATTCCTTTTGGAAGTGATCGTAAAACTCTTTTCACTTCGGTGAATGCTTGTTGTGGTATAGTCATCCTCTATTAGGTAGCAGTAAATCTTGGGATTTACCTACGACTATAAAGACTTCTCTTAAGAGTTGGGAAGCACAGGTAGGAGATTGAGACCTTAGTGGTTGAAATCAGAGTAACCTGTAACCTTGGTAACCTGATCACGTTCTTGTCTATTCTACGGTCCTTCTCTTCTGATTTAAGGCCATTCAAGAACTGATACGTTACATACAGGGTTTTGAAAGGAAGCAACGCACGGCTGCACTCGGTGTTGTAAGACCTAGTTATCTCCAGTTGTATAAGTTTCTTAAGTGATTCTTCGTGTACAACTGAGGTAGAGACAAGTTGGGCATAGTTTACTCGGTTTACTTGTCAGCCACCGCTTGTAAGTAGATTTCCGTATGACCTGGAGAAATCCGAAGGAAGTCACTTTGTGTATGTCAAACTGATAGAGGACAGTTCAAATATTCAGTTGATAATTGATGTTGCAAAGCCGAAATTGTTGACACAAGACTTTAACAGCGGTTAAAGAAACTCCTAGGCCTGTAAAGGACGTCAGCTAGGGGAATCAAGTGCGTGACGATCTGTGGGGGATCTAGAGACCTAAGGAGTGCGACAGTTTCCAGTTCACTTGGAGAGTGGAATTGGTCTCTGCTACATCCCAGACCGAAGTCTTATAGTAGGCTAGTGTTTGTAGACAGTTTGTACTGTGCGGTGTTCAATCTGGACGAGGTCCCGGGGTTTTTCTACAGGTTGTAGTTTCCTCGTTAAAAAAATCTCTGGTGTCTTGTGTGCTTTACTTTCCGCATTATATTCTCTGATTATATAATTAAAGAAAAGACAAGAAGTACGTTATTATAAACCTGATCGTTGTCCTCAATCCATCCCTTGGATTTACCAAGACCCTGTTTTGTGTTGGACTGATCCTTGTGATCCAAACTCAGGTTAACAGATCTGGATATTGATTTTTAATATCGTCCAGATCTGACCATAAGTCTCACAAGCCCAAACGAAAAGTTGGTTGTATTTCGGTACCCCTGCTTTTTCACATATTATGGGAAGGAATCGAAGTGGGTCTATCAACTCTTAGAGAAAACTCATATTTGGAGGGATAAATGGGTGACATGACACAATCATCTGGTAACCACAGACATCACTATTTTCCATTAGCTTCAATGGGAGTCTGACTTGATGGAATCCAACAGCAACAACTGGAAAAACAGTTTTCCCATCTGAAGTTGCACAAAAGATTCTGAGAATGCCAATTTCACATGAAGAAGACAATATCCTGGTTTGGAAACTTGCAAGTGATGGATATTTTCAGTCAAAAGTGCTTATAAAACTGTCACTAAGGTCTATACCACACACCAGTAGCAAGTTGAAGTCTGGAAAGACCTATAGAAGTTCGCAATGCCTCATCGCATTAAGTTGTTCATCTGGAAATGCTTGAAGAACGAAGTAGCCACTAAAGTAAGACTGGCAGTTGTCAAGAAAGAGATTCACACCCACTGTACCAACTGTAACAAAGAACCAGAATCTCTCTATCACCTGCTGATTGAATGTGAGCATGCAAAAGATATGTGGAGTTTTCTAGCAGTAAACATAGAACAAGACAGAGCTCACTGTGATTCAGTCATGCAGTGGATTATTTCATGGTTTGATCAATTGGTTTCATCTAATTCTGAATAAATGGCTAAATGGGTTACTAGGTTAATGGTGGGTTGTTGGACGATCTGGAAGGAGAGGTGCGAGCATATATATCAAAGAAAAAAGCTCAATCCAAGGAATACTGCAAATCGAGCTCAACATCATTTAAAAAATTTCTTATTTACATGAGAAATCCCCACTGTCAGATATCTAAGTAGAACCCTAAGAGTGGAACAGTGGACTACCCCCACTGCTAGTTTCACAAAAATTAATGCTAATATTTCCTTTGACTATGAGACTAATCGTATTGGCATATGACTAATAGCTCGTGATATTGCAGGTGAAGCAGGGGCAGCCAAAGGATGTACTCATGAGGGAGTGTTAGATCCGGAGGAAGGAGAATGCATGGGGATTAAAGAGGCGTTGAATTGGGCTCTAAAGCTGAAGGTGCAAAAGATTCAAGTTGAAGCTGATGCAGAGACAGTGGTGAAGTCGATAAATGTTGATTTTCCTCTTGTATGATAGGAGAATATGAAGCATATTAGAGATATCCAGTTTCTAATTAAATCTTTCGAGTTTTGTTCAATTTCCTTTATTAAGAGAGATGTGAATGGAGTAGCAGATGCAATCTCTAAACGCAGTCGTAGGGAGAATTTAAGTTTTGATTTGGTTGAGAACTTCTATCCTTGGATCGTAGAACTAGTTAACAAGGATAAACTCTGTATTACCTAATTTTTCATTCGAATAAAGCTTCATTTATCGAAAAAAGGACAAAGTTTTGGAGCGGTGAAAACACTTACAAGAAACCCATATTTGCCGTTGATTTCCTAAGATGGATGGATGAGATTTGGAGCAATGTTTAGAAGCCGGAGTATATAAAGAAATTTGGAATTCATTTCCTAGTCAAATTCCACGGATTCTTCACTATAAATAGGGGCCATCACCAAGAGAAATGAGACACATTATATTCTCTCACGGTTGGTCTCTCTCTTGAAGTGAAGGTGTTCGACAAAATTCCAAGCGACGTTTGGAGCGCGAAATCAATTATAGTTTGCCATATCTTCTACCTTTTATTTGATTTATTATTGTGCTCACAAGCTATGAGGAGCTAAAAACCTCATTGATTGAGGATGAATTCTAAGTTTTAAACATAATTTGAATTGTTTTATTCATCGATTTTTAGTTCTTCACATGATTATCGCTTGTTTTTACTACTAAAATATTTATGTTTGATTGATAGATTGTTTAGGTGGACAACTATTTTAATTTTTAATTAACCCAAAGCTAGTAGAGAACTAGGTATCAGTAATTGTATCTAAATTCGCGTGTAAAAACAACACTAGAAAGTGGTCCAAGAGTACCGAGTCTAACTAATAGGATAAACCTAAATTCATAAATCCTAAAGCGTTCGACTAAGTTACACTTTGTGAGTATAAAATCTGCATAAGCACTTTATACCTGACAGCCATTAGATCTATTAGCCAAACTATAGACTTGTAACAATATACAATGCATGCTTTGATACGAGGAGAATAAGAACAATATTGAAGTAATCCATTTCAAGTAACAGTGATAATATAAGCGTATCAGTAAATTGCATTTCATATATGATGCTTAGAGGTTTGAGGAGAGGCTAACCTAATCTCACTCTCACGTCCTAAGCTTACACCAAAAATCCAACCCGTATAATGGATTTCGAGCTCGCCTTATATAGGACGAGTCAGAAGTGGATTACAACTAACAAGACAAACTACTCAATCGTGGGGATGTCAGAGCCTGTCAAGTAAGGCGGCGCCCTCGGTAAGTTCTTACCGAGGGTGGCTTCGACACCTCTCATCCTTTCCTTCGAACTTTCTGGGCCTTTCTCCTTCAGTATCTTCTTTGCCATCTTTTACTCGGAGTACATATTCCCTTATACTCGACTGCGACTTCTCTTCAGTGTACGAAGTACCCCTGATATGGACACGTGTCTCGAAGGTGCTTTACCCTGTACAATTTGCCTCTTTTCTTGTCGAAGATCGATGAGGTTCGGAGAAGAAAACTTCTGGTGCTTCACCTTCCTCGACACGTGTCTAGCATTTAGTTTCCCAACTGACACACGTAGCTTTAATGTCTTTTCGAAACTATCGCCCACACTACCTTTTACCTGCCGTGTCGGTTCCATGCTTTTCGAAACTATCGCCCACACTAGCTTTGTGCGACCTCACCATGTAGTGCCCTTTCAATTGATACGGTGAGGTAAAGCATAAGAATAGGGCACAGACCCGGTTGGAGATTACATAAAGGTATGTTAACATTGATCAAGTTAATATTCATTTGTTTAAAGGTTGTCAAATCCTTGAATATGAATATGTATCTTTCATGTTTCTTTAACTCAACTTTGTTTTAAGAGTTCTTAAATATACAAGTTGCAAACAAAGTCTATGACTTGTGTTTTAAACAAAGAGTGAATCCTACCGACATGACATTCTTGTTGTGTTAGTATACCTTCTTGGTGTACTCGGTTATAGGGTCCCAGTTAAACCCCAAATCTGAATAAGGACGGTTCCCGAACCGTTCACAAACAGAAAACTCATGAGTTCCATAGCATCAATCTGTATGCGTACCTTACGTGAACCTCAGATTCGATGCATCTGGTCGGAATTCAGTCGGAAGTGTGGGTTTAACAGATGACTCCTGGAAATCATAAATACGTGGATTCGATCTTAAAAGAGAATATCTTATGCAGTTTAACGTGATCTTTGTTCCAAGGAAAACTTTATTCACACTTATTGGTGAAACTCCATGTGAAAAAGTTAAGCCTTTACTCTAAGAATAAATCAATCTTTGTTAACACAAGTTTTGGATCTTAGAGGGCAATACGTGATCTTCCTGATCATGCTGTGGGTATTGCCAACATGACTTTATTCATTGCTATTATAGTGATGATTATATCAAAGTCATAGATATCACAAAAGTTTTATTACCTTCTTGTTTTAAGAAGAGAAAACTTTTTGTGATCATACTCTTATTTCTTAGAAAATTGGCTAAGGAAAAGAGATTATGAACAAAGCAAAACTGGATAACATTCAATTATTCTTGTCCATGTTAGTCTTTGTCAGTTGTTCTTTAATGAATAACACCACAAGGGGGAGAGTTCTTCTTGAACTTGTGCTTAATAACAAATCTTTTTGGGGAGCGTGGATGTGGAATATTGGGAGAAAGTGTATCTATATTTCTTCCTAAGGTGAGAACTCAGGAATCTTATTGTTCAGATTACCTAAGTATACCATCTTTAAACTTGATATGCGAGTACTTAGCTTAACATATCCTCATAGGTTTATGAAACCCTAGTCTCGAACGACTTTGTCATGTTTTTGTGACAAATAGGGGGAGAATACATATGGTTCTCGTTCTTGTGGTGCATTAAGGTGCATAACCATAGGGGGAGAACATCATGTGCTTACTTGTTGTGCTTTTCACAAAGTATCAAGTAAGGGGGAGTAATTAAAGCTGAGAAGAAGCTTCGTATCAAGAATAAGTAGAATCACTTTTTGATACACCAACTTTAAAGTTTGCTTAGATTCTTACTCTTACGCACAAACAACATGTGGGATGAGCATACTAACCCACGTAAGCTTAAGCGTACCTTTATGGTTGTTTGAGCTGGATATGTTGTAGCTGCTGACTATGGATTCATCAGCAAGAGTTTAATGAACACATCAAGACTCAAGGAAGAAGTTGAAGAATTCAAGAAATCAAGAGATACATTTGGTTAGTACTTAATTGTATATTATTTGAATCCATATGTAAATTGGTTTTGTCACTAAAATTGACAAAGGGGGAGATTGTTAGGACATTGTCCGGTCAAACCCACTAGCGTTGGTATGTTAAGCTAGTTGTCAGTTTTAGATGTCAAAAATCAATTCTTGATTTAGCCTACTAGAGTTTAGATTTCAGAATTGGGATATAGACAAAGTAGTAGAGACCTTGAAGACGAAGACCGTGAAGACAAAGAAGACATCAATTATTCTTCATCGAGGAGTTATGACTTTATGGAAATTCTTCTATTCTACTTTCTCTATTCTTTCGAAATATAGTCGACTATTTTAGTAGTGATAATAGCGATTGAGATCGTATTCTTGTCTAACGTGGCCTTGTGTCATGACCAGTGTTTGTTCCCACAAATGTTGTGAGTACAAGAATGAATGATAGATTCGGTGCCATGTGTCCATTACAATGGTTTGCTTGCAAATCGTTAGTTGGATATGGATAAATCTAAAGGAGTACTCTTGAGCAAAGATTCCATGGATTACAGCTGAGGACATATACACGTCTAAGTCCTGGTAAGCCCAGAACTTCCAGCGGAATCCAGATTTGAAAAAATATGACAGGCGCACGGTTCACGAACCGGTTCGCAAACCAGAAAGTCGGTTTTCTTATGAGTTCCAAAGTGACTGATTATTTCGCGAACGTAGGACGCGAACCCAATGTCGGTTACTTTGCTGGTGTCAGATTTAGTGGATATTCTTTCAGAATTTCACTTGGGTCAAACTCTAAACTCCTTTATCTCTTAGGTGGACTTGTATATCACATAAATATCTTTTGTGGTCCATCTAACGATCCTCAATGAGTCAATAAGATAAAGAATATCTCAGATCTGTTGGATTCTATCTTGAAGTGTTTTTGAGCTAACAAAACACTTGGCAGATAAACTTAAAAAGAATTCCAATTGAGATTAATCTCTATTACTTGGTTGGCAAGTTTAGGGTTTCCTTAACTTGTGGGACAAGTAATTGATTGCTTTATTCCAAAGCAACCCATCTTATTGAGTGTTATAAATAGAGGTGTCTACGGACAAATACCGCAAGCATCAAGCATACGTGAAGGTCCTTAGGGAAGTGATCGTAAACTCTTTTCACTTCGGTGAACGCTTGTTGTGGTATAGTCATCCTCTATAGGTTGCAGCTCCTCTGGGAACTCCCTACGACTATAAAAGACTTCTCTTGAGAGTTGAGAAGCACAGGTAGGAGATTGAGACCATATTTGGTTGAAATCGGATTAACCTGTAACCTTGGTAACCTGATCACGTTCTTGTATATTCCATAGTCCGTCTCTTCTGCTATACGGCTATTCAAGAACTGATACGTTACACACAGGCTGAAAGGTAGCAACACACGGCTGCACTCGGTGTTGTAAGACCTAGTTAGCTCCAGTTAGACAAGTTTCTTAAGTGATTCTTCGTGTATAACTGAGGTAGAGACAAATTGGGCATAGCTTACTCGGTTTGCTTGTCAGCCCTGATTTGTGAAGTAGATTTCCGTATGACCTGGATTTAATCATCCGAAGGAAGTCAACTTGTGTATGAGAAACTGATAGAGGACAATTACATCATACGTCAACAATTAGGTTGCAAAGCCAGTATTGCTGACACAAGCCTTTGACAGCGGTCAAAGCAACTCCTAGGCCTGTAAATGACGTCAGCTGGGGGAATCAAGTGTGTGACGATCTGTGGGGGATCTAGAGACGTAAGGAGTGTGACAGTAGCCAATTCGCTTGGAGGGCTTGAGTTGGTCTCTGCTACATACTAGACCGAAGTCTTATAGTAGGCTAGCGTTTGTAGTCAGTTTGTACTGGGCGGTGTTCAATCTGGACGAGGTCCCAAGGTTTTTCTGCAAGGCAGTTTCCTCGTTAAAAAAACGTTCTGGTGTCTTGTGTGCTTTTACTTTCCGCATTATATCTCTGATTATATAATTAAAGCACCAAGTAGTACGTTATTCAATAACTGTAGAGTTTACTCCAAAGTCCCAACTTTGTCGAGTTGATCCACAAGATCACTACTCCAGTTATTAGAGTTTGGATATTGATTTTTGAGATCGTCCAAACTTAAACCATAAGACTCACGAGCCCAAACGAAAAGTTGGTTGTATTTCGGTACCCCTCCTTTTTCAGGAGGAAAGGGCCGAAATTTATGGATTCAAAATAGATTTTTTTCCCTGTAAAAGTCTTGGTAAGGGAGTTAGCTTGTTCCCTGAACTTATCTTTGCAAATAACTGTAATGGGAGAAAGATTATCGTCTCCGGTGAGCACCTCGGCGCCGGACTCCCCATTCCTTTGTATAAACGTCTGAATCCCCTCTTTTACAAGATTTACTCCCAGATTTCTCCTCTTTGTGGCGTAATGCAGTTAAATGAAAATTCTATTCGAGTTATTCGTGAGTGGATGGCTCGTTCGGAGGGCAAGCCGTATTATTATGATAAACTTCCCGAAGATCCAGAGCATCCTCAGAGCATCTGGACCGCTGAAATTCTTTTCAAGCACTATAGGGCGGAGAAGAATTTGCTCAAGGAAGCTGCTCCTTGGAGTATTCAGCCTTCTGGAGCCTCGGCAAGGTACCCAACTCCAAGCATGTTCTGGGCGATGTGGACCCTTCTGGATCTAATTCGAACTCGCTTCTTCGTCATTCCAGTGACGAAGTGTGGTTCTCGAAGCCTGTGCTCATCGAGGGCCCAATTCTCTTTGGTTATGTTGATGTGGAGGGTAAGACTGAACGAACAAGTTTTGAAGATGGACATGCACTCCTTGTTGTCGAATTCTTCAAGATACACTTTTCCGAAGAGGAGTGAAAGAAGTTCCAGGAAAGGATCACCGCCTATAAAGCGAGGGTATTATAAGATTATTTTCTCTTTAGACATTCCTATCGATCTATCTATCTCCACCTTTATAACTTTTTCCTTTTTTCCAGAAAGAGGAGCAAGAAAGACATAAAAGATTGCAAGGCCAAGGGCAGGTTGCTGATCCAAATAAAAGGAAGAGGCCATCGAAGCTAACTAACGCTGGAAAGGGGGCGAGTGGTCAGGTGATAAACACAACGTGCCTTAGTTATGCAATGGGTATGAATACCTGCCTCTGTTTAGAACCTGACAAATTGGCTACTTTTCAATCGAGCGAAGTGATTTCTGGTGGTGAAGATATGATGGAGTTTTCTATTTGTGATCCTGACCGAAAGAAAGTTACTACTGGTGGCTCGAGCAAAGTAACTGTAAAGACAGTTGCTTCGAAGTTAGTGAGATTGAGGAGGTATATTACTAGGGCCACTGGTAAAGGGGTACACGAGCCTTCGAATGTTTCTGTCGAGGATGTGGATAATGAAGAGACCGAAGAGGACGAGAGTATTCAGCCTTTGAAGAGGGGCAAGAAGGGTCATGTCCTCGAACAACCTTCCCGAAGTTCTGCTCCGATGCAACATCCGTGCGATGCTGAGCTGATCAAAAAACCTACTGCCTCTGCTTCTGTTGATGTCAATGCTGCCGATTTTGAGTCCGTCCTCCACCAATATGGTATGAATTTAGACGTGTATGGTTCACATGATCGCTTGGTTGGTGCTTCGCTAGATCGAAAATCTTAGACTTCTTTGGGTAGCCCCTCGGTTCCTACTATCTTTGCGCACAAATCCTATTCTGAGGAGGAGGTTCAGAAGTTTATGGAGCGGTGTTCCCTCCCTGGCCCTTACGCTGAAGATATTGCCAATCATCTGAAAGCGTATGCCAGGGATCCTCAGAATCGTCAACTCGAACCCTCTCTTACCACTTTTATTTCACAGGCTTTTTTCTGGTGCTTGGGACAGAAAGAGTCTTGCCTCGGCGTGGATGAAGAACCAGGCGTGCCTCGAAGCCGTAAGTATGTCTTCACTGGGCTGTTATAGGTTTGTCGTTTGTCTACTTAATTGTGCGTTATTTTGCTGTGACAGTATTACCATCATGGGATGTTTTTGCTGGAGTTGTCTCGGGCTCAAGGGAATGAGATTACCCGTCTTGATCAAGAGTTGCTGCGTTTACAGCAGGAGAACAATAATCTTTCGAAAGATCTCGAGAAGAGCAGAGGTGAGATAGTGCTTGGGTACCAGTTTTTTCTTCGGGCACTTGTTGTCGAAGCTTTTGATTGATGTTTTTATTTTCTTGTGATCAGGTGACGCGAGAGACTTGGGTAAACAACTCGAGAATGTTGTTGGTGAACGAGACTCTCTTTCAGGAAGCCTAAAAACTCAGAGCGAACTGGCGTCGAGGCTGGATACCCAGCTGAAGAATAAAGATAATGAGCTTGGGCTGCTGCGGAAGATTCGAGAGGAAAGGGACGGCGAAGTGAAGTTTCTTAACGAGAAGATTGTATCGCTGGACCAACATATCGAAGGAGAGTCTGAACGGAAATCTTGTTCGGTCGCATGCATGCTCGGTATTTGTTTAGGAAATTTGGAATGCGACCTCCCTTTTATCATCTGGGTGTAAATGATCCTGATGCGTCACTAGATTCTGCTAAAGAGCTGGTGTCTGCTCAAGATGTTCGGGACATAGTAACACAGTTGCTAGAAGAGAGAGAGCTGGGGTGGAAGAGGTTGAAGAAGCAGGTAGTGAAGATGTTAATGCTGATGGTGATGATGAGAATGTGGGAGGGGAGGATGAATTGATGGAGGACTTAAAAGGCGGCCAATTGCGGGAGAAAGGGTGGTAGACCTACATTCGTTAGAAGGCGAGCGACAGAGTGAAGGAGGTGATGGTGAGATGGAGAAAAATGGAGGAAACCAGGTGGAAATATTTTCACCAAGGAGTTGACTAAGGAATCTTCAAAGGATTTTGTCGAAGCTCCTGGTAATGGGGTTGGGGGAAATGTCGAAGCTAATGGCCGAGCTATTGAAACTAGCGTTGATGGTGTCGTTCGTGGTGTTAAGGAAGGTACCAAATCTTTTGACCAAGTTGAGATGCATAATCCAGAGGATACTCTCAAGACTGATGATGCCAAAGTTCAGGAGGTTGTTGAAGATACCGTGTGGAAGATGATACATTCCTTTTGCTATCTTTTGTGTGCCTTTCATCCCTTCTTGTCTGTATTGCATATGGTTTTTAGTTCTTGTTGTTGTGTCTCATGTTTTTTATTTGTAAATTATGCACTATTGTTTCTTATTTCCTTTTGCGCGTAATGAAGTTGTTGTGTTCCTTTTTTCCTTTTTATCGAGCAACTCGTGATCTGGCACGAAGTTGATCTTGCAACATTCTAGGCTCCTATGGTTACTCGACGTGCAACTCTGGGGCTTACTTCGATGTGGGAGATAGTAAACCAAGCTAGTGGGGGCTTATGGATCACCCTTCCCAAAGGTTTTTAGCTACTTGCATGTTTTTTAAAGCAAACACTGGCTGTCGAGGCCATAGGTACCCGTTTTGCCTCAGTATGTCGGGTGGATATCGAGGATACTAGGTATCCTCCGAGAGAACATGAGGGTGTTCTGATAGTCCATTTATCCCGAGTAAAGTAGGGAACTTAAGGTGGGTAGTTGTTATGCTTTTGCCTCGATAATAAAGTATCTCAATGGGGGAGTGCCGGTTAAGGCTGGAGCTTAGACATGGTACTATTTTCCTATCACGGCCTGGAATTCGACCCATCTGTGTCTCGTTAGCCCCTCCTCGAGGCTATGTTTTGATTTCTTTAGAGGAGGTTCCTCGGCTGCGTAACTCTCTTGTCATTCCCGTGAATGGAAGTGAATTAACTGCCTTAGGGTTCCATCCACTTTTAGAGGTAGCTGTTAATCCCATTTATCATCCCCTCGACGCCTCATAAGAGAGGACCTCATGGTCGTGTGGTAGTGGGTCCTAATGCATCAATAGCTTATATAGATTAGATGCAAATTACCCGTCGCTAATGGGGTGTATTGTGGGTAGAGGACTGTGTCATACAGCTCGTAGGGCCCTTACGACATATATGAAAGTCAGCTATGTGCCTGCTTATTCGAGGTATTTTTATTTTTGGCGTCTGGGCCTTGGCGTTAAGGCCTTTTAATTTCACTGCGTCGAGGCACTAGGGGAGAGATGGCGCCATGTCAAGTTCGTTTTTATGGCGTAAGAGCCTTTGGAGATGTGCCTAGCCATGTAGGACTTTTTCCTATTCGAGCAGGATTTGGAATTTTGACTCGAAAGACAGCGTTACGAGTTTAGAAAATAATTCTTTATTCGAGGATATAGGTACATTTTTATGTGTAATATCTTATTATGTGCTTCGCATTCCATGCATTGCCGAGCCCCGTTCCGTCTTTTTCATCAATTAATTTGTATGCACATTTGCCTGCTACTTGTTTTACTTTGAATGGCCCTTCCCAGATTGGTTCTAGATTTCCTGCATTTCCCTTTTGGTAAGGTGGGATCTCTCGCAATACTAGTTCGCCAGGCTGAAATTCCCTTTCGATGTCCTTTTTGTTGTATCCTCAGGCTAGTTCTTGTTGATAGTTGATGATGTGTTGTCGAGCTTCTTCTCTAGCTTCTTCGAGGTCATCTAGTTTTGCATATATTAAGTCAGCTGTGAGGTTTTGCTCTCACGATTTGTATTTATCTGTTGGTATCATTATTTATGTAGGTAGCACTGCTTCTGTTTCATATGTTAAGTGAAATGGAGTCATTCCTGTTGCAGACCTTCGGGATGTTCGAAATGCCCATAGTACATTGTGCAAGTGTTCACACCATTGTTTTTTGTGGGGTAATACTCGTTTTTTCAAGTTATCCCCTATTGTTTTATTGGTTGCCTCTGCCTGGCTGTTGCTTTGCGGATATATCAGAGTTGAAGTTCCTAGCATTACGTTGTACTGGTTTAGCAATTCTCTGACATCAGCGCTAGGAATTCTTGAGCATTATCCGAGACTATCTCAGCAGGGACTCCAAATTGACAAAATATGTTTTCCCAGAAGAAAGTAAACACATCTAGGCCTGAGTGACTTCTTAGAGCTTTAGCCTCGATCCATTTTGAGAAGTAGTATGTTGCCACGATGATGTATTTCCTTTGCCATGTTCTTGGAATGAATGGGCCGACGATGTCTACCCCCCACTTGGCGAAAGGCCATGGGCTTAGTACCGGATTTAAGTTTGTTGCTGGTGCGTGAATTCTTTTAGCGAATCTCTGGCAAGGATCGCACTTCCGGGATATATCTTTTGCATCGCTCTGCATGTATGGCCAATAGTAACCTTGTGCCTTGGTTAGTTGCTGCTTCGCCACTGTGTAGTTCTCTCATTAGAGCAACGCCGTCTATTCGATGGACGCATCTTAGCAGTGGGCCCAGGAATGATTGTCGATATAAGACTCTGTCTATGATTCTGTAATTTGCTGATATGCTTATTAATTTATGTGCCTCAAGCGGATTGCTTGGTAATTCCTTGTTCTCCAGGTATTTCTTTATGGGTGCCCTCCAGTCGTCATCTTCGTCCTCGATTGCCATTACGAGTTCCTCTCTTGTGTCTACTATGGATGATTTCTTTATTCTACCTATCTCGACTGAGATGAGGTCTTGGTCTGTCATTTTTGTGGCAATAAATGCCAGGGTATCCGCATGCCTATTATCTTTTTTGTATATGTGTCGAATTTTTAGATGTGGAATCTTTTCCATTAGTCTTCTTGCTAATTTCTTGTATTTTGATAGTGAATCATTGGATCGGTAGCTTTCATCGGGCTGTCGTACCACGAGTTGTGAATCTGTAGTAATCCGTGCTTCTTGGATCTCCATCTCTATCATGATTTTTAGGGTATGAATCATCGCCTTGTATTCAGTCTCATTGTTTATTGCTTCAAACTCTAGTCCAAGTGCATACATTGTACGCTTTCCTTCTGCGAAGTGAATACTATTCCAATTCCTCGACCATCACCATTTACCGAACCATCAATGAACTTTTCCCATCTCCGAGGGTGACATTGCTCCAAGAGTTCAGGTGGTCCATCTTCGTCCTCGATCCCTAGTATTGGTTCTTCTTCGTAATCTTCCTCGATTGGAAATTCAGCTAAGAAATCTGCAATGATTTGTGATTTTAATGTTGTTCGAATTTCGTAGACCACATCATATTGTCCTATCTGGGCGTTCCACTTTGCGATTCTCCCGGCTGCCTGCATAATTTTTAGGACAGATTCAATTGGTGTTTTGGTTAGTACAATGATTTTATGAGCCTGAAAGTATGTCCGAAGCTTTTGGGTTGCTACTACTGTGCAAGTATGAGCTGCTCCAATTTGGTGTAATTTTTCTCAGCCTGAAATAGGGTCCTGCTGATATAATATACCCGTTTTTCTTCTTCCTTGGTGGTTACAAGCACTGCACTGATGGCATCCGAGTTGGCCGCAATGTAAAGTCTCAAATCTTCATCTTTCTCTGGGCGTTGTAGAGATGGTTGACTTGCTAAGTAATTTTTGATTCCTTGGAATGCAGCCTCCCTCTCATCTGTCCACACAATTTTTTTCTGTTTTTTCAAAATGCTAAAGAAGTTTTTGCATCTGTCCGAGGACCGAGCGATGAATCTACTAAGGGCTGCCAGCCTTCCATTTAGTGCTTGTACATCTTTTACGGTTATGGGCGATGGCATCTATCTGATTGCTTGTACCTTCAACGGATCTGCTTCGATGCCAGTTTTCGTGACAACATATCCTAAAATTTTTCCCGAGGTAACTCCGAAGATGCATTTTGCTGGATTGATCTTCATATAGATTTGGCGCATCTTTTCCAGTATCTCGTAGATCTCCAACGTGGGCTTCTGCCCTCTTAATTTTTACTAACATGTCGTCTACATATGCCTCAACAGTCTTCTTCAGCCATGGACGAAAGGTATTCTCCATTGCTATCTGATATGTAGCGCCAGCGTTCTTTAGTCCGAACGGCATTCTTGTATAACAGTATAACCCGTTGGATGTTAGGAACGCCATGTGCTTTTGATCTTCTTCAGCTAGAGGAATTTGGTTGTAGCTAGAGTAGACATCCATAAAGCTTAAGAGCTCATGGCCTGCTGTCGCATCCACCATTTGATCTATGCTTGGAAGAGGGTGTGGATCCTTGGGGCACGCCTTGTTCTGATTACTAAAATCAATGCAGATTCGCACTCCCTTGTTTTTCTTCGGAACAATGACCATATTCGAGATCCAGTCTGCGTATTGTATTTTCTTGATTATTCCAGTCGCGATCATCTTATTGAGTTCGGATTCCACTGACGCCTGGTACACATCTGCTAGCTTTCTTGGTCTCTACTTGAATGGTCGTACCGAAGGGTTTATGTCTAGGTGGTGGCATGCTAAGCTTGGGTCAATTCACGGCATCTTGCTCATCCTCCAGGCGAACACATCTGCGTATTCTTTTAGCAGACTCTCCAACTCCATGCACTGCTTTTGTCCCATTAGTGTTCCAATTTTAACGATTTTCGGTTCCTCACTAGTTTCAATATTCACGTCTTTGGTAGGCTCCGTCGGGGTAAAGTTTGGTGTTACTTCGTTCATTGCACTGGGGTCCCTCGGAGCTTTCTTCATAATTTATTCCTTTTCTCCTTTGATTACTTGATTAATTTCTTTATCGATCATCTCTGCCTTCTGTTGCTTGTACTGATCCCTTCGATTTTGCCTTGCATACCTTCGTCGTTCGATGTCCTTCTTGTGACATGCTTGTGACTTCATGATTTCGCCTTTAATTTCAGCTATACCTGTAGGAGTTGGGAATCTGAGTTTTTGATGTAAGGTAGAGGGTACTCCCAAGATCCCATGCACCCATGGTCGTCCTAAGATTGCGTTATACGGTGACTCGATGTCCAATACACATAATGTGGTTTGCAGCTTCATCGAGCTTATGTAGATTGTTAATGAGACGTCACCCTTCGGTTTCAAAGCTCTTCCGTTGAATCCGTAGATTGTGTAGTCCAAGGCCACCAGCGAGATGCTTTGGAAGAATTTCATGTATGTCATTCCGAATAGGACGTCGACGGAACTCCCTGGATCAATCAGTATCTTTGACAATGATACTCCATTTACATTTGCAGTTATCACTAGGGGGTGTTGCTCGGGCCATCCTCTGGAAGGTCATCTGTCGAATAAAATATCGTCTCCAACTGCCATTGTTCAAATTTCCTGGCTCCTGCCACAATCATTATTTCTTTACCATCTTCGTCTCTCTTGTGAATCCTTCCATTTATGTTACTTCGTGAACTGATGCTTTTCCTCGAATGAATCATTGAGTTGGAATGGGCGCTCCTGGGCGAAATTTCGTCTTGCGATTTCATTTGGATGAGCTGCTTTGGCATCTTTTTCTCGTGAAAGCGACCCCTACAAGACACAGCCCACAAGTTAGGTCCACAGTTGTCAGTCCTAGTGGTCTGATATGTTTGATACTCCTAACAATATTAGGCTTGCATGATTATTTTGATTATTTCCTTTTTTGGCAAAAAACCTTTTTTGTATTGTTTTTGGTAATGTCTTTGCCAGAGAAATGTGTTTTGTGCTTTTGATCAGATCTGTGCATTTCAAGGCTTGGATTCCTTGAAGAAATATGATCTTATCATGTTGATGATTTTCTCAAGACCCTTGAGTGCGCTAAAGCTTTTAAGATCTTTATACACCCAAGGTGGTGGAGCTCATAATGAAAATATGATGAAAATATGATTTAAAGAAAAAGCTTTGGAAACCCTAGAAAAAATTTCCCCAAAGAATTTGAAAACCATGAATCACAGGCAGACCCTAAGTTATTTTAATCATCCCTGTTTCTAGCGCCAAACTGTGTGAGTATAAAATCTGCATAAGCACTTTATACCCGACAACCATTAGATCTATTAGCCAAACTATGGACTTGTAACAATATACGATGCATGTTTTGATACGAGGAGAATAAGAACAATATTGAAGTAATCCATTTCAAGTAACAATGATAATATAAGCATATCAGTAAATTGCATTTCATTCTAATTATTTGTACATGAATATGATGCTTAGAGGTTTGAGGAGAGGGTAACCTAATCTCACTCTCACGTCCTAAGGTTACACCAAAAATCCAACCCTTATAATGGATTTCGAGCTCGCCTTATATAGGCCAAGTCAGAAGTGGATTACAGCTAATAAGACAAACTACTCAATAGTGGGGATGTCAGAGTCTGTCGAGTAAGGCGGTGCCCTCGGTAAGTTCTTACCGAGGGTGGCTTCGACACCTCGCATCCTTTCCTTCGAACTGTCTGGGCCTTTCTCCTTCGGTATCTTCTTTGCCATCTTTTACTCGGTGTACATATTCCCTTATACTCGACTGCGACTTCTCGTCAGTGTACGAAGTACCCCTGATCTGGACACATGTGTTAGGGCATTGTCCGGTCAAACCCACTAGCGTTGGTATGTCAAGCTAGTTGTCAGTTTTAGGTGTCAAAATTCAATTCTTGATTTAGCCTACTAGAGTTTAGATTTCGGAAATGGGATATAGACAGAGTAGTAGAGACCTTGAAGACGAAGACTGTGAAGACAAAGAAGACATCAATTATTCTTCATCGA